>JAQIWR010001013.1:0-15680 GCA_034695945.1 Glomeris hexasticha
ATCAAAATTGCATTGGATAAAATAGCATAAGCCTTATTTGCATTTGCGATCTACGGCGCTCGATGTAGGCTTAACTCATAAACCTTATTCGATCACGACCGTTTTTCACACTAATTTTGCTTAAACTTTTTTATAATTATGCAGCCGTTTGCTGCCGTAAATTATATTTATGAGCTTTTGGGGGTCTTCACCTAGCTAATTTAGGTGGATCAGCTATTTGCATAGCAGGTATGACGGGTTCGATATACGGAGTTAATTGGCAAATATTTATCGGATCGGATATTTTCTTCGTCTGCAAGTTGCGCAGTCGCACAACATTTTGAGAGAGCACTTCCGACACTTCAAAAGGCCCTTCTCTCAATGGTGCTAATTTTGCCGCAAACTTTTTCGCTGCATCCGATAACACATTCACATCTCGCATAACTTTCTCGCCTACTGCATATGCTTTATCAACTCGGTTTTTGTCGTAGTTTCTCTTCTGCTTTGCACTAGCTTTTTCCAATTTGTTCATTACAAAACGTTGTACTCTAGCCAGTTTTTCCTGCAAAGCAGTGGCAAACTGTTTAAATTCATCATCACTAGGTGGCGTTGACAATACATCGTCAGAACCATCTAGTCGCCATGGAAACTGCATCTTGCGTCCCAGGATGATATTGCAGGGTGTGACACCAGTGGATTCGCTTACTGTTGAGTTGATGGCGAATTGTAATGCACTTATCCCTGCATCCTAATCCTTGTGTTCATTTGTGAAGGTTCGGCCCATTGAAACCAGCACCCTATTTATCCGTTCCGACAGATTCGTCAGCGGATGATATGGGGTTGTATGCTTAGCTTTAGTTCCCAGTTTTCCCACAAGGCTACCTAAACTTTAGAGCCAAATTGCGGCCCTTGGTCAGACAAGACGGACTCTGGAAACCCAAATCTGCAACACATGTCGAACATGGCTTCTCCTATTGGGCGGGTTTTTGCCGTTTTCAGAGGAACCAGTGTGACCCACTTTGAGAAATAATCCACCGTTGCCAGCAAATATTCATGGCCTCTTGGGCTTTTGGGAAGGGGACCCAATAAGTCTAAACCAATCAATTGCCAGGGCCCCTTGGTTTCAGTGTGCTGCATAAGCCCGGTGGGTTGCTTGTTTGAGGGTTTTGCCTTCTGTCATCCCACACACCCACGGCATGCAATATCGCCACACATCTTCCTTCATTCGAGTCCAAGTGTATTTTTCCTGAAGTCTCCAGTAGTTTTTTGCACTACCCAAGTTCCCTGCCAGAGGTGAGTCATTTTGCAATCTGATCAAGTCCGCTAGCGACGCTTGCAAGACAACGATCTTCAAGCACTCGTTTTGTGTCTCTTCATCAAGTTTGGATTGAGTAAAGTTTTGGAATACTACTCCGCGACCTAACACAGTCCTGTGACCTCTTGAGCACCTTCTGCGCGACGGACTCATCCGTTGGCTGCTCTTCGGTTATTAAATAGTGGTGGACAAAGCCCAGCAAAGGATCATCCTTTTGTGCTGTTACCCATTCTTCTCGAGTTGGGTAGCCGTCGTCCGGAACCCCTGGGGCTGTGGCTACGTGAACGCTCTCTATTCCTTCCGCTCTGATGGGATTACAAGACAAGGCATCCGCCATCAAGTAGGTGAAACCAAGCTTGTATTCAACAGTATAGTCGCAGGCCTGAAGCTGCAAGGACCAGCGTGCAAGCTGTCCTGCCGGGTCCTTAAGTGTCTGCAACCATGTCAGAGCCTGGTGATCAGTCTGGATCGTAAAGTGTGTGTACTCAATGTACTGTGCGAACTTCTTGATGGCCCAGACTACTGCCAGACACAAGAGTTGAGATACCAAGTAGTTTGCTTCTGCCTTTGTGAGGCCACGGCTGGCGAACACATCCGGTGTAAGGAGGCCATCACGCCCCTGCAGAAGGACCGCTCCCAGCCCCAACCCTGATGCATCTGTCTGAATCGAGAACTCCTTGTTCAGGTTCAGCAGAGCTACACCAGGGGTGTCTAACAACAACCGTTTCAACTCTCGGACAGCTTTTTCTTGGGACTCATCCCAGTGCCATTCACTGTCCTTTCAAAGTAACCGATGTAATGGCTTCGCCACCATCGAGAAACTCGGCGCGAGGCGTTGGTGGTAGCCAGTCAGTCCCAGAAAGTGTTGGACATGCATGACATTTCAGGGTGTCGGGAACTCTTCAACCACCCTTATTTTGTCAGGGTCCGGGCGAACTACGCCTGGTGAAATGACGTGCCCCAAGAAGTTAATCTCTGTCACGCAGAGTTGAAGCTTCTCGGGATCGACCGTCAGATCTCTTTTCGCAAGCCTGTTCAGCAGGTTCTTTATGTGGTCCAGATGCTCTTCGATGGATTCGGAATAGATGATTATATCATCTAGATAGGCCATCACATATTGCCATGCAGCATCGCCCAGGACATCATCCATCATACATTGGAATGTGGCCGGAGCATTGCGTAAACTGAAGGGCATCACTTTAAACTGCCAAAGCCCACGATGGGTTTGAAATTCAGTTTTCTGCTTATCTGCCTCTTCCATCTGCACCTGGAGATATCCACGAAACAAATCGAAAGTTGTAAAGAATCGGGCACATCCCAACCGGGCTATGATTTCCTCGATACACGGCATCGGGTATCTATCGGCCACAGTGATCACCGCATAAACCGCATAAAGTCACCTCATAAACGATAAGTTCCACCTTTCTTCGTCACGATCACTATCGACGAATCCCACGGACTTGCTGATTTTTCGATGACACCTTGTTCGATCAACTAATCCAGCTGCTGGTCCAGAATCCGACGCTTGGCATCGGTCATGAGCCGCATCCGAATTTTGATCGGAGGGGCATCACCAGTGTTAATTATGTGTTTCACCGAATAGGCAATGCCAAGACGGTGTTTCAAGGTTAATTTATGTGCTTCTAGAATGAGCACCAGTTTTTCCAGTGTGTAGGTGGGCAAGCCGATTGCACGACTCGCACCGTCCATACGTGCATTCCTGCCGCTAAGCACTGCATCACTGTCATTGGCCTTGCAAATGGTGTTTCTACCCCTGGTGTCTTCCTCGACACCCAATTTCCTTTGGCCTTATTGGGAACGATCTCTGCATTGCGCAGGAAATCCTGACCCACAATGATGGACGCTTGAGCTCCATCCACTACCACGAACGGTTGAACCCGGTACCCGCCAGGCCAACGTACTCGGGTGTAAGCAACACCGACTGCATCCACTATGCATGGTGCTTGCTCTATGCGGACGAGCTTCTTTTTATCAACGACGACACCTGGCAATGATTTGCACAGATCCTCGCCAATGATGCACCCCAAAGCACCAGTGTCAATTAGTGCATGTACTGGTTTTCTCTCTAGGGTGACTCGGATTAAAGGAACGAGGTCTTTCGAAAAGACTCCGAATAAGCCTCGGTATGCAGAGACACCAGGCAGCACTGGTGCATGCTCTTTTACCCTTTTAGCATTTTTAGGAGTATTTTCGTGCTGGCCGTCGTTGGCCAGCTCTACTCATTTTTTGCTGACTGCTCTCGTTTGGGGTGTGAACAATCTGCACTTCGGTGCCCCTCTTTGTTGCAGTTGAAACAACGATTGTGGGTCGGGGCCATGCTCTTTGCATGCCCTGCAGCAACGGGTGCACTTTTTGTAGCTGTTTCCTTTCCCTTCGCGGGATGATCAGCCGGCGGAGATGGCTTAGGGTGCTTATCTCCGTGTTGGGAATGCTTATGTTGTTGGTGGTATTTATGCGACTCGTTCTGCTTGTCGGAGAAGTGCTTTTTCCCATGCCCACTATGGTCATTAGTCCCTTTTTTCTCCTTTGCTCCTTCATTATCCTTTCGATCCGTTCTGTTGGATTTACAAGCGATCGCGTTCGCATACAAGTTGGTATCCTTAAAACCCAAACTGGGTGCGATCAGCCTGTTAGGAGGAGGAGGCCTTCTATAATTTTGCATACATAGAGCACCTTGCTCTATCGATGAAGCAGCCTCTAGAAGGTCGGCCACAGTTTCGTATGTGATAGCTTGAGACTAGATAACACTGTGGCACAGAGGCTTCGTCAAGTGTATTGTTTGCTTGACTCTCTCTTTTCGATGTCTCTGGCTTAGCTATCTGCTAATATTTGTTGAGAGCGGCCACAAACGTCACTAGTGGTTCATTGGTATCTTGATACCGCAGTTCGATTTAGGCCTTCATCACATTAAAATATTTGGCAGGTATGAACGCTTTCAAAAACTCTGCCTTGAAGGTTGCCCAATCGTGGAACGTGCAAGCATCGAACCATGTATGAGCATTACCCGTGAGAGCCTGAGGAACTACTCCCCACATTAACTCTTCCTCGGTGTACCCACCTTCCATCCGTTGTATGAAATCGTAGGCTGAAATGTTAGATTAACCATCAAAAGGTGGTACTTGAGGCTTCGCACTATGGGTTTGTCTCGATCCTGGGTTGGCAAACAGGCCACCCACGGTTCAAGGAGTTACCGTTATAGGTCTAGCTTCGGGTATTGGGGCAGGTTCCCGGTTCATCACCGGTGGCCTAAATGCCCCTTGTTGAGGTATGGGTCTTATCGGTGCAGGAGCAATGGGTTGGAAGGCCTGAACGGACCCTGGTCGGGGCGTCGCTGACCTTCTAGCATTGGCCTGTGCCAACTCACGGACCTGGGTGAAGACAGCATTCTGGTTTGCTTCTGGTCCTAAACCCAATAGTTCTGCTATGCCGCGTAGACTTGTATATAAGTCCCCTGCGACTACCGGAGATGGAGCGACACCTCTAAGGGTGATGTTCGTTACTTCGCCTTCCACATCGACATCATCTTTTCCGACCCCAATGCATAAGAAAGATGCGAAAGGGTCGAACTCTACAACGTTTTCCCTGATGGTGGCACGCGATGCTGCTCGCGGAGCGATGTGCGCTGGCAATGCATGTCGTCGTGGACTATCAGGTAGGACTACTGGTGGGTTAGCACGGCTGGTCGGCCTTGCGGCCGACGCTGCCCGAGAAGGTTGCAATGGTACGATCGGTACATGCCCTTCTCTGATGCTGGCATCGAGAGGAGATAACCTCATCGATATCACTCTCGGTGTCTCACTGAGTACTGGTGGCACCGTTGTGGGGATACCACTGGGGGGGATATATTATTCACGTTCTACACAACTAATGGCTAACGCTTGGCCATAGCTGTGATCAACATATTGTCTTCCCATCAGATCTCTTATCCCATTGAGATTCTGATGAGGTGTCCTCAGTACATTACTCGGCCCAGCAATGGGAGAGTTACGATGTACCTGGGACCTGGTATTTTTAGCGGCAGGCTGACTGCTACCGCGACCACTCATTTCTACTTCAAACCTAGGAAGCTCGCGGTTTCGAAGCGCGCTGTCTACTGAGGTAACTACCTAGAGAAGCACGAGGTTTATAAACGCACATCGCCTTCGCTACTCAAGCAAGCTCGCGACTCGACCTCGGTGTACGTAAACTGTACTGAGGTCCTGTCTCGGACGCCAATTGTAACAACCCTCTTCCGTAAGGGGGTTGAAACAAACGACTGCGAATATAAACACACACAACTCGGAAATACAATATAAATCCTTTATTCATGTATATAAATAATCCGACCTCTATTTAGATATGGATATGACTATTCGGCAACAATCGCCTATAGCTAAGGGGGGTAGCTAGGTTCGAAAATCGTAGGAGCCCAAAGTCAAGGGTCTATCCCGTGAGCGAGCCGTGCGCCGACTGACTGAAGCTTGGTCTGGCCGCCCTTTAAATATCGGTGGGCGAGTCTACTCCGTAAAAGCGAGGGATGGAAGCCTACCGAAAGGAAGCTCGCCACTACTAGTAGGTGAAGTGCCTTCGCCTAATTAACGGCGCTTCAACTGCGGGAGTTTGCATCATCGAATCCCTAATTTAGTAGTGTGGCAATTAGACGCTCGTCACGTCATAATTGCCATTTAGCGTGTTTGCATAATTGATTGTGGGAGGGAAATTAGTAAAAGGCGACGGTGAATCGCACCGGGCCGTTACAACTAACCTTGGTCTTCTGCCCTCTTGCCTGAGAGTGTCGTCACCACTTTCCTTGTTGGGTTTTGCCTTGAACAATGAACCTATCCATCGGTTTCACACTGTAATATACAGCCGGACAGGGATAAAAAGTGGGTCATTAAAAACGCAAAGTTGCACGGGGTCTGCTGGGTCTGCCACTTCCGAGGTCATTTTTGACGCAGCACGGCAACCCTCCCCCACCCTGACGCCTCCCTCTCTACACGGATTCCAATTTTCGTGTGGGTATACCCACCTACGGATTTTTTGTGCGGGTAGTGCTACCCACAGTACCCACCTCTTCCGCCGCCCCTGGCTGAAATGCATTACTGTAATCACATTTGAAAAATTTTTCTATGAAACGTCTTCCCACTTTGTAATGAAATTGGCTGATTTACGTAGAAACAGTAACTACAAATGATTTGTTTCAAATTTAGGGAAATAATTGTGACATCTAACCAAAATAGTGACTATAAAAGGAAAAAAATGACTCGTTTCGCAGCTCTGCATTTGATATGCCAAAAAAGCACAATGGAAGCAATTTTGTCACAATGGTGAGTCTGCTAAAAAGGCGCAAATTAAAACCTTCATAATATAGACTGCAAAAATGTTTCCTCTTATAGGGACAGGTTGAACTTTGCCAGAGGCGCCACCTGCGGGTTGCTTGTGACCCTAAATGTGGGATAAGGATAGCATTTGTCATATACAGGGCATTCCAGAACACAGCCATCGCGACTGCCAGGTGCCATCACCGAGGCGACTGAAGGATGCCGGGGACAGACCAGTGCCAGGGGATCCCTCCCACCGTACCATACAGCGAGCCCAGCAACACAATAGTTACGCTCAGCGGTGGGCCCCGGCCAGAAAACGGGCGATTTGCTCGCCAAGCTACAGTGTCCACAGGTTGTACAACCCAGCCGCCCCCCTCCCCCCCACAGACATCGCTTTTGCACGAGTGGCCTTTGCGGCTCCAACTGGACACCATAATCTTCCGAGAAGCCGAGACCCAAACTCCATCGCTCAGGAGATGGGAAGAAGAAATGGTGGTGACTGCTATTCCCACAAGCGTCTTCCCACCTCCCAGCACCACCCAAGCCCTGCTGAAATCCACCTGGCTCCCAGACCTGTTGCCGACACCCCAACTGGAGGTGTGCCGCCCAGGGTTGCTATGTGATATCGGTGAAACCCTTTGGGACCTACGGTACTCCAACCCATAGAAGACGTCGGTGGACCCTGCAGCCTAATTCGAGTTGGAGCTGTGGGAAAAGCTACTTAGGGCTCAGCCCATCGAGCCCTCATTGTACCAGCAGAAGAGGAGTGGGATGCTGAGCTTCGTAAGTTCGAGTAAGAACTGAACCATGAGGACACCACAGTGGATGAGCCCCAAATCGAAGACATGGCGGAGTAGCCGCCCCGCTAATGTGGTAGAGGACCAAGGAGTGCAGACCGTGGACATTGACACTTCAGAAGATGCTCCAATAATGTCCCCTTTTGAGCTGCCTATGTTGTTAGAAGTCTCCAGCCACGAGTTCGAGACAGCTAGCCAAGAATTTCGCGAGCAGACCCTGATGGGCTTAGAAACGGATTCATGTTCAAAACTGTAATCTATATTTCAAAATACGTTCGTATGATTTGTTACGTCGATTACGTTTTACGTTTGCATTACCATTTATTTAGATACGTGGCTCTTTTTCAATACAGTTTATGCGTTTGTGGGTTCCCCTTGCTCAACCAGGGGAAAAGTTCCATTTAGTTTTAATGGCGGCCGCGTGCGATATTCTATTTCTTTGAGTGATGTTGATCCGTCCGCACAATTTGAGTGTAAAAACGCTGTGTTTTAAAGGGACAGCAAACCCAAAAAATCTAATTTTTTAATAGATTCTTGACAAGAAAACAATCACTTATGTCTCATTGAAAAGTCGATGCACACCACACTTCTTTAGAAAATCCCTTAAACAAGTGTGATGTGGAGGCTGACATTTTGATTTATAATTATTCTTATAAGCCAGTTATTGGCCGCAATTTCACATCTATGGTGCACTTTCCCTAAGGTTCCTAATTTATTAAAGGGTGAAAATGTACGTTTACAATTAACAGTTTGACGTTGAAATTTTTTGCAGTTCTCACACTTTTTTATACAGTAGGACTATAAGAGCACCTCAATGCAACTTACAAGCTCTCGAAAGAGCGTACTCTCTTATAAAGATAACCTCTTTGTAACTGCATCAATATCTTTTATAAGGACAATTATACAATATCGTCGGCTGCAAATCTTTGTTGAATATGATATTACACATTAGTGAAAGTTGTCATTGGTTTCCAAACCAATTGGCCAAGAAAATCAAATGGCCTCTCCCAGAACTTAAAGGTGAACTTCCTGTTACTTTTTTGTAAGGTATTATGATATTTAACTTACATCAAAACGCTATGCAAAAACAAGTGTTGTAACAAAATCTTTGTGGATATTATTAAAAAAAAATTGTCACATAGGAAAATTTCCTAACTTAATTACCCCATCGAAATTTAAGTTCTACTAACTTGTTTAATGATTTTCACAGATTTTGTACCAACACTTGATTTCTTGATGGTTTTTCTTCATGTAAGTCATGTTTCAGGGCACGTTATAAAACCACGTCAGTTCACCTTTAATTTTCATAACAAGCATCTCTTACAGGGTCTTTTTTAATATTTATAATGAGATCCCACTGCAGTACCAAAAATCAAAATTGAAACTTTTGATGTGTTCGTTTCTGTCATCCCATTCTACATCGAATCAAACTATAGTTGCTGTAATTGACTCGAGTATTAAGGGGCAGAGTTCGATTGTTGAAACGGCTGAATTCTCAACAAAAAATCTCTACTACGGAGTTGAATGTACAGAAAAAGAAAGAAACGGAAACGTAAAATTAAAGCAGTCATGCAACAGAAGCAGGAAAAGATAGAATCCGTATATATAGCAAAAAGAGAAACCAGGTACAATATGTAGTTGCAAAAATATTATCTTTCGATGTTTGCACTGTCCCATTCACCACTTTCATTTACTCTACAGAGTGCAATGCCATATGGTCAGTTCACTCTTCATTTTCTTTCACCTTTAATACTTCTGTGTGAACGCTTTAACAATGCATATTGGTTGCAGAATTCCTGCAGCTTGTCACATACATAAAGTATGTAACAGACATTTTGCAGAATTGCAGCAAATATGTCGCAGGTGTGTAGTTGTTTCTCGTTCAGACTTCCTACAGCAAACATAATTTGTGTAAGGGTAGTTTATTGTGTTACAAGCAATTTTCAATTGGACTCACACTCGGTGTGTAACGCAATGAAAATAGCTGCAAAGCAGCGCATTGGTAGATATTGTGCGCTAGAGCAAATAAGAAAGTAAGTGGAAGTGTTTCCTTTATGTTACCAAGAGTGATGTTACACATAGCTGAGCAGCCAATAATTGTCACATGATCTTATTGTCAACGTGGTGACATACATTGGAAAGATGAAACGAAAATAACCAACTCGGTTAATCAAAGACAGTAGGGGAAAAAATAATAACTTGGAAGAAAAAGACAATATTTTAGCCGAAGGAAATAACTATAGAACATTTATTGTATATCAGATAATACTTTTTATTTGGTAAGTTTAACTTTTTTTCATGTATTGGTTTTCTACCGACTACATCCAAACAGTCGGCACTGGCAGAAATATGTACTTGTTATTATATTATATTGCTTGCTTACCAATGATGTGGACACAATAGAGTTGCCTGTAAGCTCTGCATTGTTGTATTATAATTTGTTAATTACTTATTTGTTGTACAGGGTGTGGCAGAAAGACTTCCCCTATTTGGGTAACCCGTAGCTAGGGGTGGGATGGTGGTACACAGTAGGGATTGTGCCATTAGACAGCTGTATTCATACCATTTTAAATACACTCTATACAGTTTATTTCGGGAGAGCAACGCTCGTTTGTTTTGAAGCAGTTTTTGAATTGGTAACCTGCGCGCGCGCGCGCACGCATCATTATCGGCGAGCCGCCAATGGTACATCGTTTTGGACGAACAACCATTTTAATTCACTCCTCAGCAAAACAATCGGGATGCTCTCCCATCCAAGGCATGGTTTGTATTAAAAATGGCATGACCACAGCTGTCTAATGGCATAATCCACACTGTTGTAACCCCACCCTACCCCAAGCTACGGTCTTCCCAAATCGGGGAGGTCTTTCTGTCTCACCCTGTATCTGAAGTGCAGCCATTGTTAGCCCTGAAGCATCAAGGTTCCTGTAGTGTAAAGCAATCTTCCACAGAAACTCTAAGCAAAAGTATCTTTTACTACCAGAATTCCTGAAGTACACAACTCTCGGTACATAATAGATACAATGGTTCACAGTAAGATATTTACATTTAATGCTCCGTTTAACCACAAAAGACAATCACAGATGTTGAAAGGGCATCAAAAATTCTTTCAGTTAGTGTTAATAGCCTCCACTTCCATATCCTGTGTTTCCATAGGTCTTGGAACCATGTTTGTCTGTGACAGTAGCTCTGAATCCCCCAGGATGATCAGCAGTGTAGTCTACACGGCGAAGGCTGCCGTCAGCTTCCCTAAGGTAGTAGGAACCATGAACAGAGTTTCCAGAGCCAGATTCCTGGCGACCATGATAGTTGCCATAGTGTGGTGCAGAGACATCATGGCCAAAGTTGTAGTTGTACCCCTAAAAAGAAAAACAAAATGCCATCTCTGATTATACCCTACTGATTCAATGAGCTTCTAAAATTTTCACATCTTAGGTCATATTCCACATTATTAATCAGCACCAATACATTATACTAAAGTTTACACTCGTATTTAGTGTGGCTTTTAGGTGGACCCAAGTTTATGGATTGATTACCCTGTATAACATTGGCAGGAGTAGCAAGTGTGACCCACAAGATATGAGGGCTAGTTTATGGTTGGCCAAATTTTGAATGCATACAGGTTAGGAAAGGTCTTGGACAGGTTTTCCAACAATCTTGAGTTTGCACCAGTAGGAAAATGCAGCTGCAGTTGGTTACAGTAGAACCTGTCTAAAGTGATATTGCTGGGACAGACGTAGAATATCGCTTTAGACGGGCCCATACAGTTATGTATGGGACACGAGTTGGGACCGAGTCATGTCATCACTTTAGACAGGTTCTGATGTACTATACTACATACATTTATTCATTCTTCACTAGTTTTCCAATTTCCCCAGGAACTCCCGGCTTAAAGGTGAACTGACAGGGCGTGGCCAATTAACTGTTGTCTCACTTTTGGCGAATCGTGGCTGTCCAAAGGTGGCAAGTCTCCATTTTAACCGAATAGCAAGGTGGGTCACAGTCCACATTTACCGCCCTGTCAGTTCACCTTTAAGTTTGGACCAGTGTGGGCGGAGCTCGCGATTTGCAGCAACCAATCAATGGGCGCATTGAACCAATAGTAACCATCCACCCGATGGTGCCCACACGTTCTTCTTATCACCATTGGTTGCAGCAAATCACAAGCTCCGCCCACACTGGTCCAAACTTAAGCCGGGATAAGGTATAGTCATGGTCAAAGGGGTTGGGCGCATAAGGCTGTTGGCCTATCACAAGTGGCACCGTGTCACTGGCCAACTGTCAACATACCGATTGATGCACGAGACATGGCCCCATGCCACCCACGCACGGGCACCCACAGCATCGGAATGTGGGAGCGGTGAAGGGAAAAGAACTTCCAACCGTCTTAACGACTAACGGACAAGTTTCATCTGTTACACCATAAACCTTTATTTACTTGCTAACTTTGCTAGGATTACATAAACAAAATTGTCGCATTCTTAGTTTAGATGATGTACGAATGAAAAATAAAAAAGTCACATACATGGAAGTAATTAGCACAAGAAATTCTTGACAGAACTTTTATATCTATAAAATTTGGCATTAAGATCGACTGACGGTCACTAGTTGAGAACCTTTAACATACAATAGAAGCTTTTGTAATACATGGCGTGGTAGAAAGCCCTCCCAAATCTGGGAATGCTGTAGTGAGGGGTAGGGTCTGTGTACAGCAGTAAAGATTGCGCCATTAGACAGCTGTGGGCATGACGTTTTTAATACACACCACATTTTGGACGGGACACCGCCACACTTTTGTTTTTGAGCGGTTTTTTAATTGGGAAAGTACGGCATCGCGTCGATCGAGTGTGAAGCGGAAGTGAAAATTGTGACGAATCGTTATCGGCGAACCGCCATTTTAATTAACTCTTCAACAACAAAAGTACAATACTTTACCCTCAAAACTAATAGTGTGTATAAAAACGGCATTCCCGCAGCTGTCTAATGGCACAGTCACCATTCCTGCACTACCAACCTACACCTAGCTGTGACATTCCCAAATCGGAGAGATCAGTCTGCCGCACCCTGTAAAATCGTTCACTATTTTTTTCTGTGTTACCATTTGGCAGTTATTTTAAGCCCACATAACTGGAAGGTTGTATTAGTTTAAAGGGGGTATATGTTTAGAGAGGCTAATCTACAGAGTATTTGCTTAGGTAGGTTCTACTGTATTTCTTCAAGACCTATACATGCATGGTGAAACATATGTATAAAATTATTGGAAATGTATTTTAAACAGCAAGTAATAGATTACATTGTGCAGATTTTTCGGATGTGGATGATTTAAAAATCCTTATAAACTAAA
The DNA here is from genome assembly GCA_034695945.1 of Glomeris hexasticha. Lineage (NCBI taxonomy): Eukaryota > Metazoa > Arthropoda > Diplopoda > Glomerida > Glomeridae > Glomeris > Glomeris hexasticha. The sequence continues at coordinate 12,760 of JAQIWR010001013.1, forward strand.
AGCTGACAACCTCCGTCTGTTCGCCCGTTTGTCACAAAACACACTTCACCATTCATCCTTTCCTTGAAGCGCCGTAACTGAGCCCAAGTTCATTATACAGACAAGGTTTACTCGAACTTTGCTGCATGACGTCAGCCCCATTACTGGGAACCCTCACCGGGTCGTTGGCCCACAACCCAGTGAAACTAGCATCTACCTGCTCACCTGCTAGAAAGGGGACACTACGTACCACCCAAAACCATATTTAACCTACCTTGACTACCACCAAGTCGTACACTTTTTAACCATCCACTGAACTACCTGAAGTACCAACTGAACTACCAGCTGGTGGTAGTGGCCCCTTTCTAGCAGGTGAACAGGTAGCTGCTAGTTTTACTGGGTCGTGGGCCAACGATTATATCACAAAATGATATTACATAGAAGCGCACGTGCATGAATTGCTTAGCAGAAAAGCTCAGTGATGCTGTTTATTTTTTATTAAATACTTAATTAAAGTGTGTGCATTGTCCTACCTACCTACGTACGCAAATTGCATGAAATTACAACTGCCTATGTGAATTGATAAAAAAACAGGCAGCCTCATTAAGAGCTCCTGCCCGCAGTGCACCAGGCATACAAGTTGTTAAAAAGATTCTGCAATCGCGTTTGTTACAATGAATAGGACATTCTGTACATCATTCTTATATAAATTGGAAGACTTTGTATCATTATCAGTTACAAAGATAGTGATGTCATTAGTCAGGTGCGATATGATTTCGAACTGTACTATGCTATTCCTTGCTGATTTAATTACACACAAAACCTGTAAAAAAACTTATAAAACCTATATAAACCTATATGAAAATTTGTAAAAGATAATTCTTTCAAAATCAACTATATAACCTATAAATACCAAAATTTAAAAATGGAAACCAACTATTTAGTATTATAACAAGTGCAGTGGAACTCCTTGGTATTGCGAAGCATAAAGTGGAACTGTCCCAAATTGCCCTACAGTTGATAAGTGAAAAGTAACACCCAATCCTGCATTCATCATGGTGTCCACGGACATGAAAAACCTGGAAATGTCAGGGATTTTACCAAACAGTCAGGGAAATTTGTAACATTTGAAAAATAATAACATATAATAAAGTTTGCAGATACAATAATTCTAAATGAACCTCATTTTGTGTTGCCTGTAATTCAAGGTGAATTGGTTAATTCTTTTGCCAACGATTTAGAAACATATTGTTAGAAAAAGCATAAAATAGTGTAGTACGCTATAAGTATACATGACATATCCGTTTCTTCAAACCAGACTGAAAATTCTCAATGGTACATTCCAGATGAATTTGCAAACAAGGTACCGGTAAACAAAATTGAAAATTAAAGTGCATTCTGACTACAATATTACTTATTACAATGTAGCTTTTTAGCAGTGCATGGTAGAAATATATCTACATCCTTTCAATGTTATTTTAATAAAATAAAAACTTAATACAATTCTTAAAATATTATTGGAATATGGGAGCATGCGCAAATGACGTCATCAACTATACTAGGATTTCAGACACTCCCTCCACCAAGTCATTAACCGTTGTATTTCATTTTAAGTCAGGGAAAAAATTGGAAGTCAGGGAAAAGTCAGGGAATTTCACTTTTGATTATCTGTGGACACCCTGATTCATAATAGAAGATTACAAAACATAAAAGTAGTGAAGTAACCATTTCAGCATAAAATTGTATGCAAAGTGTTTGTAGTTCTTGTCTTAATAATTGTGCATTTCATTAGCAAATAATTAATGTTAAAGTTATACATTTTGCTTGCGTATATCAGTCATAATTAAATTCATATTAAATGGCCCAGATTGTTTACTGTAAACTGGAATTGTAATTACTGTTTACAAGTGTAGATTGGAATGATTTGGAGTTGTATTTTGTTTCACTATCAGGAAACTGGAGCCTATAAAACAGCTCTATAATTTGGAGAAAGAACCTATAAAAGCCTAGAATTTTAATTATTTCCCGGGGGATCACTGTTACAGTGGTGAGCAACATTTGAAGACCATCACAAACAGTATTGAATGTTACAAATGAATTCTAAATCTTAATAACTGCAGTGAAACCTGTGAAGTAGACCACAGTTATGTTTACACCACACTGCTCTCCAATGGCACCATCCGACCCACTGCTCTACTCCCGCCCTACCCATAGCTACGCTCTTCCCAAATTGGGGAGGTAATTCTGCCGCAATCTGTATAATGTTTCCCTGCAGTTCCGAACAAATTAATAATATTTATGTGACCAATTTTAATTGTTTATCTGTTGTGGAATACAGTTGTTGTAAACTCTTGCAAAAGCCAAACTATGTAGGTAGCCTTAAATTCCCATTCTTCAGCAACTTCAATGATGTTATCTGTGACACTCACCCGAAGCAGTTCATTCAATTTTGATGACGTCTAACAGTTCTGCTTTTCTGATGTAATCCATGCTTTGTAAATTCAATTACATTCAAACCTCGTTAATTAGACACCTGGATAAGTCATCAAACTGCTTAATTCGTCAAAATTTCAAAGTCCCGGCCAATCTCCATAGCCTTTAATGGTAAATAACTCCGGTTAGTTCGTCCCCTGTTAACTCATAAAATTTCCTGTATTCGTCAATAAATTTCAATCCTAATAGGGATTACCTCCGCTGAATTCGTCCGGCATATGTTTTTTTTTATATTTCTGCGCAATTTACTTCCCGATTTAGCGTATTTATATTTGCGACTTTCATTGGAATTTCCCCACCTTGGAATTTCTGTAATATGTGTTACTTTGGTTACTATCCTAATTTTGATTGGCTAATTGAGCAGAAACACATGTCATTTAAATTGGCCCTACGCCAGAATTGTATTCAATAAGATTATGCATGTACCTGTAAGACAAACTCAGAAACTA
>JAQIWR010001014.1:0-15668 GCA_034695945.1 Glomeris hexasticha
AAAGTAAAACGTCACTTCCGGGATGAACCTGTGCTAAGGTGATTCCGGAAGTAGCGATTTTGGCCGTTTCATTGGCTAAACCATGGTTCACGTCACTGCGCGCGTCATTTTAAGGCGTGGCTTTCTTGGTCTATTCCTGCTCAAATGGATATGGTGATTAGTTCGACAACCGCTGCTAGATGGCAGCAGGAACCAAAATTTGCATATATTTGTTACGTCATCGCCACCATACTAGCCAATAGGAAAGAAGACGAATTTAAGGTGCGCAATCTGATTGGCGGAGAGTGTTTATATCCGGTTATATTGTAGTTTTCGGAGTTTTCGCTGTTGTTTTTCGCCATTTTGGACGCGTTCTTCAACACGAGTAGATGGCGACGTTTGACTGTGTTTTTTGGTGAGTCGTAGTTTATTAAAACAAACCGCAATCAGGTAAAGAATGGTTTTAGCGGTTGTGTATAAATAGTAATTCGCTAATTATTACTGAAGATATATCGAGATTTTTTAATGGTTGCGTGGCTTTTGTAGCGATCTAACCTCGGAAAATGCGGAAAAGATGCCCAATACAACGGAACAAGTCAAACCTGTCCAAACCTGTCAAACCTGTCCAAATTTGGACAGGTTTGACCCAAATTCAATCCTGTTTTACTGTTTAATAAAAATAAAAGGTCATTACAAAAATCTGAAAAGTCATTGTAATCTGAAAGTCATTGTAATGTTTGGAAAGACAATCTGCATTCCTGTTTGATAAGGAAAATACACTAAAGTGTGGAAAAAGTATACAATGTTTTCATTTTTTCTAACAGTAAATTATAAAATTGTTTTGTAAAATTTATGACAGTTGTGAAATTTTTTGAAAAGGATTGCAAACATTATTAAAAGGTATTGTACAATTTCTAAAAATTATTGTAAGATTTCTAGATATTATTTTTAAAATTAAAAAAATTATTGTAAACCCTATTGGAAAAATCCCTCACCCTGAGGGTGTACCATAAACCGCCACGGTGATGGTCCATGCTGGTGAATGGTACCAGACCACGTGACCTGGAATTGCCATCCCTCACAAACCATCCCTACTATCACACACCACCATCAGGAACCATCACATGGACCATCACCGTGGTGGATTATGGTACACCTTCATGTGAGGCATTTTCCAATAGTGAATCCCACGATTTCCAAGTTTTTCCAGTTCACCCCAGTAGCACAAGACCATTGATTCAATGTTTATTGAATGTCTTTTTCTAAATCACCAGCTGTTGAATAACCGTCGAAATTCTCGATTCTTCAAACAGCACAACCAAATTGTCCATTGATTAAACGTTTTGTAAACCGTGTCATAGATGTCATCGTTGAAAAACGTTGTGTTTTGGTTGTTTATTCGTTGAATATTCGTCGAATCCACCACAATTGTCATGTTCAACAATTTCAAAACGTTTATTCAGCATTGGAACCAGACAAACACATGTTTGTTCCAAATGTTTATTAAACATTGAATAAGCGTTGATGACCAGAATTCAACTTAACCAACCAAAACACAACGTTGTGTCAACCAATTGTGCTGCCTGGGATTTTGACATGAGAGCAGAAACTTCAATAGCTGCAAATATACGTACATTACTGAATTGCACATGGAAAACTGATGGAAAATGACAATCAAACATCCCACGTTAAAAAATCGACAATTTATTTAATTTTTAAACCAGAGCGTACACTCGCTATTTTATACAGCATTACCGTGCGGTGCGAATACAAGAATGCGGCATTTGCAAAACTGTCATTCTATACCTGCTTGGCATTTTCAACTGTAATTAAACAGAAACAAGTGTCGATTGCGCATGCAACAGAGAGCAAATTATAAAATCAGTTGGCCCCACTATACGACATTTGCGTATACTTCGCCGCGTTAAAACTAAGTTGGCCTCAACAGGGATACGAGCAACACTTCTTTACACGCTTTCCGACATTTCTGTAAGCTCATTTTTACCTTGGGATCGAATAATACCAAACAGTATCGTGAAGCCTTTGCTCACATTATTTGTCGCACGAAACACCAAGTTTCGATCCGTTCATGACTAGCATCCCGTTCACCGTACATTTGTCACGTGAAGAACATAACCAAATTTAACTGCTACTTTTGTAATATGCCTCTTCCAACTTCTACAATGTGATTTTTTTACTCCACAATAAATGGCAACTTGAATATTTCACGCACGGCACAATTTCTGTTCCCAATGTGAGATTCTCTCCGTTCCGTACATGGAAAAGGGATTACTATACGGCACGATTCAAATGACGGTTTTTCAAAGTAAACCTATATAAAGTGACATCCATATTGTAATATTGTGCGCGTTTCGAAGCAACTTAAATTCCTTCTATTATAGTATACAAAAATTATCGATTCCAGGCATTTGAATCGCACTGCGCTATTTGATATAAATGTACAACGTTGACTTGTCGAGTTGCATTGTTGCACTACAATGAGATCTTTTGCATTCTTAAGTGTTGAAGAAAATTGTGAAATAATCCTGGTTTTTACAGTCAAAGTAATTAGTATAAAAGATTCCCAGTTTGCCTGGAGGAACTGGAAATTTAAAAGAATTTAAATTTTTCCCTTTTGGAAAACGTAAAGAGATAATGAAGTCACGTAATTAATATAGGAATAAAGAAATTACTTTTTACAGGGTGTGTCTACTGTCATGGAATTCCTGGATTTCTTGGAATATTCATTATTACCAAATTAAAATATAGCAAGACATTTCCAGGAAATACAGAAACCCCACGACAAGTTAGCCGTAAACACCCGATATTCTGCTATCTTCCAATAAACTCCTAAAGAAATACAAAATAAAATACTGGGTACATTACGACACCGCTGCATTCGATGTCCAATTGAATTTTGAGCACAGTGATCGTATAATACTTAACTTGAACGTTGCAATAATCCCAAAATTCCTCAATGATTGGAATGTGCGCGCGAATCTCGCAAACGCCGCACTGTCCACTCCGTATGTTTACATACATATATGTGTATATTCAGCAATTAGATCACATGTAAAAACCCGAACACACACCGCAAGGTCTTTCGGCTTAAGAAAAACGCTTCGGTACGGTACGCGCGCCACATTTATGTACATGCGGATCTCTTCGGTACCGAAAGATTTTACCGCTCGCACCGCTGCATCCGGGAGTTTTGGTTAAAGGATGTTGTTCTGCCCCACAGACTTACCATCTCTGGTTTTCAAACGGCTGAGAAAAAGAAGTTGAGTGCCCTGTTGATGTCGTAGTCCGCGGCCAGCGACACGCGCACCAATTCATCCTGCGGCACGCCGTCTCCCAAGATCTCTCGCAGTTGCACTATGCACGCTTCCAACTGGGTGGAATCTTGCGTGAGTGGCAAGTCCTCCAGAGAGCTCGAGTCAGATGGTTCATTCTGGATAAAAAGTGTTTTCCCCAGTATTTAACACCTATTATTCAAGTTACCGCGTACAATACCTCACCTCTCTGGAAGTCATGTGCATGTTGGCCATCATTTCCTCCATGTCGCCAACACTGGATGACACTGAACTTGGCGTAAGAGGCCCAAGGTACTGACAACCTGGAAAACTTTCCAGTTTGGGCAATTTCCTAAAAGTTTCATGATTGTATATTGAAAACTCTCAAGCTTTCCATAGATGGATGATGACCTTAATACCTCGGTTCTACCCAGGCGATCATGTACACCACTTCAGCCTGCAGATCTTCCGACAGTTCACCGAACACCTCGCTCTCTACGACTTCGGGATTTCGCGAGATAAATTCGAGAGCCGAGTTCTGCACAAAATATTCATCTCAGAGAAGATAGATAGACCAATGGATAGACACGACATCGATAAAGGCTCTCACTCGAAGAGATTTCGCGTTGAATTGGTCCGCGATGCTTAACAGGAATAGCACAGACTCCTCGTTGACGCAATTCTTCAGGTTGCTCTCGCAGATTTGTTTCAGCGGATCCATCTGTTTAAATCCACAACAAAACAAAAACCAACAAGGATCCTGAGTTGCGGAATTACATCTTCTCTGCATCGAAGCAAGTTTTCAAAAGGTTTTAACTAATAACTGTATTGATTTGAACTTATTTAGCTTGTATAACCAGATAGCTGTACCACATTATACCTCGTATCTATCACTGAGAAGCATGAGATCGGCCAACTGTTCCGTCGTAAGTCCGCTCGAGTCCAATCTTCCTCCGTATAGGTATTCCAGAAAGAGCCGGAAGAGAACCGGACTAGTGTCATGGATGACGATTTTCCTGGAGAAGTGTTTCAATTACTCTATTGCCCACTGTTTCCATTGCATCGGACACTCACTTGTCTATCGATTCCCTCATCCCGCTGAGAAGAGCTCTACGGAACCAGTCGCACCTGGAAGCAATAATGACGCAGTGACCTCTTATTCTGTGAACCTCTTCCTCTTCCTCTCGGGTCGTCTGCACCACCGGATGACCCTGAGTGTGGTCTATGACGGTGTCCGACACATCTGACGACGGCAACGCGGAAGTTAACGGGAGGGGACATGGCGGTAATGTGCAAGGTACACCGCGCTAACCTTGCATGCAAACGATTTCAAAGACCATATCGGTGTTCTGACTGGATTTCAACAGATGGATGGCACTTCGGGCTAAGTTGCTCTCGCTGGCGAAAGGCGATTTGTTGAGCGACTCCATCGAGTTTGGCTGCCAACAATTAATTACAAGGTCATCTTCTTGTACATAAACAAAAACAAAAACCCAACAAGGTCCTACTTTTCCAGAGAGGGAAGGCGACGTAGAAGCTATCCTCGTTGTGGCACCTTGGTCTATCGGGCTGCTGCCCTGGCTGTTCTGCGCGGACTCCAAGAGTCCCAAATGGACTAGACTTTGCGTGAACTGTTCTCGGTTAATCATCTCGCACGCTTGTAAGATGACGCTTGTCAAAGTGCTCTTGTGACTCACTGACTTCTGAAGCACCCAAGCCTGTAATAACATATAACCCGCCAGTGATCCAACCGCATCGGGACAGAACGGCTCACGTAAGATTGCCACGGACCACTTTGGAGGTGCCAAATTTGAACATGTACTTCCAGTCCTTCCACGTGAGCTTGTCATCGAGAGCGGCCATAAGTTCCTCCAACCTCGTCAGAAACATAGGTATCTGCAACAGAAGCCATCGTGGTTTTTTTAATAAAGCAAAACACGCAGCGCGATAACGAAAAGCTGACTTCACACCTCTTCGGTGAACTGCTCGATGTTTTTCGCTACGGATCTCACTTTGTTGGCGGACGACATGTCGGAGAAATTCCCCCTGAATTGCAAAATTGCATCTAGTAAGAATCAAAGCAAGTAGAGAGCATACATGGGTGCAAAGACACTTGCTTCTTCTGCATCAGGTTCATGAAGCTGATGGTCATCTTATCGTGCACGTTTTTCAACTTCATCAGTTCCCTCATGTGTAATATCTAGTTGAACGAGAACGTAAATTCGCTGTTTAATACTTGAAATCTTGTAGAATAGCACGGAATAGCACAGAAATAGAAAGACGACTGACATGTTTCAACGATTTGCCCAGCATTTCTCCGATTGGCCTTTTGCTTCGGTCCAAATTCAAACTCTTGTCGCTCGGATTGCTGAAATTAATTATCTGCTCCATGGCACTTTTCATGTCTACTATAAATTGTGACATGGTGTCCAGCGCTACTTCGATCTGTCAGTTGTAAATCAAAATACATTTATACGTCTAGCTAGTTTCATTTTAATAATGCTTCCGTACCTCTGGAACGAGGTAAGTCGCAATTTCCTGCCTTTGTTTGGCGCACATATCACTAAACAACTGCTTTAAAACCTCCAGGAATTTGTGCAATTGATTCATAAATAGAGGCAGCCTGCAGTTGGAAGTAAATACAATCTATTCATTCATACAAACAACATCCGGAATGAAACATAACTGATACAATTGCAATTTTATCACACACGATTACCGACAAGACTATCTATATTTCAAACCGCAATGTTTTGTGAAGTTGCTTTATAAACTATTTATAATCTGAAAAACAACCGACCTGGATTTTGCATATTTCATGATTTCATGCCTTTCTTCGTGCGACAACTCGTGTTTACGCCGCGTGAAAAGATCACACAATATGAGGAGTTTGGTGCTGGCTGATAAAAAATAACAGAATAATCACCGATTTTAACGTCATTTAATTGGTTTTATAATACCCTACCAACAGCGCACTCTCTTAAAGATTGCTTCATAATGTAGCACAATTTGGCGGGATTGGACAGCAGGTTCTCGCCACCGTTCTGAGCGGAGTTGCCGCCGTCACCAGGCACTTTCCCACTGAAGTAGTCGATGATGCAGCTGGCACAAGCGTGCATATCGGACACCAGGGACATTATCTCTGAAATGAGTACCATCAATTTCAAAGGCAATCCGGTATCAATGATGCCTCGGCGCGCTTACGTTGCTTCAGAGCCACGTTCTTGAGGTAAATTTCGCAGAGCTCCGGCAGACGACCGAAGCCGGGCATTTTGAGCGCTGCCTGCAGACACAGCTTTACGGTCTCTTCGCTAAGTGAGGCCGGCAAACACTCGGAGTACATGAAATGCAGTATGGTGTATAAAACCGAGTCCTTCAGACCGGTGAGAGGAGGAGGATTCTGATTCCAGTCCAGGTGCGGGTTGCTCAGAGTCAATATGGTCTTGTGAACTTTGAACTGAACATCCAAAGAATGATCATAAAACGTACAATTTAAGGCTTAATTCATTTCTCGTTATTATTTAACTACCTCCTTGCCGTTGCTGGCAACTATGACGAGGTCGGAAAAGTAGCTCCCATCAAGAGCGTTGAGGAAAGAAAATGGCGGCTCAGTCTTGATGTCTTTGTAAGACATCTAAATATATAGGTACGCAATAACTGTTTAATACAAGTATTATTCACACTGCTGCATTAACATATGTTGCAGTAAATGTGTCGAAGTCGCCATTCTGTCGAATTACTAGCAAGTTTACAAAGTAGCGACTTCACTCGCCACTTTGCAAACGTGCTAGTAAGTTAACAAATTGGCTGACTGCATCGCCAATGTAAAGAAATATAAAAACTGCAGCCTTCTTATGACTTTTGCAGACTATTTTGCTAAAAATATATACTCAATCTTTAAATATACAGTCGACTCCACTTATAAATGAACTCGCTTATTACAAACTGTTCGGCGTGGCACCAAAATTTTCCCTATGTGCGAAAATTGTGAATTTCACTACAGATATAACGAATTTTCCTATTTTAACTAAATAACAATCACATATTTTAATACAACACTTGCTTTGTTGATATTTTTCCTTCGTTATTAGTTGCCGTTTCTATATTTATTTACATTGGCGATGCAGTCAGCCAGTTTGTTAACTTACTAGCACGTTCGCCAAGTAGCGAATGAAGTCGCCACTTCGCAAACTTGCTAGTAATTCGACACATTTACTGTAACATATGTATTGTAATAATAATTCAGTATTTTGAGTGGTTGATTGAACGCACCCGATTGCATTGGAGCATGAACCAGTTCTCGTACGTGAGCACTAGAGTATCTCCCGTCAGTTCCATCTGGCAAACAGAAATATAAATCTTAAATATATAGGAACATAAATAAGAAAACATAGCTTCAAGTAAAAAAGATTCAGTGTCAACCTTGAATTCAATCACATAGCCGGCTTCACTACCGAAGAACTTTATAACAGAATAATTTCCAAAGAATACCTGGAAATTAAGTTCCAAGATATAAATTAGAAATCCGATATGTTAAACTGGCTGCAACATGTAACACACATATGTTATGGCAATAAATGAAAGGAGAAATGATATGAAATTGAATGCTATATACAACATTCCCTATAATATTTGAAGTTGCAGCATATTTATTTTTTAACTCACTTCAAATGTTTCGCAGGTGAAAAATGGTAAAACTTCAACATTTTCCGCCATGTTCCAGCAAACATCTCCACTATCATCCAACCGGAATTCGGTCCTAAACGAAAAAATATTGCAATTTATAAATAATTAATAGCAAATTAATTTAAAAATCCAAATATAAAACCATATATTGTAGTACCCTTTGATTCCATCAGCTTCAAATCCCCCAGAAAGTGAAACGAATTCAACTATCTGCATCATAAATATAGACAAACAAAAAATCATGTCAAAGAATACATAATCATTTTTTAAACCTAGTTTGAAAAGTAGGACATTGGAATATTGCTATCTTGAGACCATGCTTGAGATAAAGGTACAGATGGTGTTCACCGCTATCTGGTAAAATAACTGAAAACTATAAAATAAATTTACTTTGCTAATTTGTTCAACAAACTTTATTTACTGTGGGCCTTAATTGGGCAGCTCTTGATGAATACATTTTCAGGATTTTTTAGTTATTTTCCCGGATAAACAATTTAATTAGCGGGCATTTTAAAAATTCCACAACAAGCACAAGAACAGTTGTTTCTGCATTGATACGTTAATTAATTCACTGAATCAAATTAAATTAACATCAGATGTCAGCGAGGAATGTCGCAACATGCATTCACCTAGATCGAGGCGTTTAACAAAGCAATACTTCAAACGCAATTTTCACCTTTATAATGGATACAGTGCGAAATTACACAGCAATCCGTTAAATGTTTGGCTGAAAAAGAAAGCTATTAATCGTCAAAATCCATTAATTTACCTCCCAAGTGCCGTACAGAGATCTTGCAGCTGCATCGGCCATGTTGAAGCCCCCGGTTTATTTCGATCGCAATATTCTTGCACAGCAACCAGATTGCGGGCAATTCGGCATCACGTGACGCAGCCTTTGTCTACGAGTGACGTCACAGATGTTGCGCGCGCATCCAGCGTACGCAAGACAGTGACGACCGAACCGGCCGCAGGCTCGCCTGTTTCATCAAATGTCCTCCAGATGTCGTCAACCGTCTCGTCAGCGTCTCAAGAATTTTGGCAGATGTGGAGTAGTGGTGTGCGATACATCGATACCACATCGATGTATCGATACTTTTTTCGAACGATACTTGAAGGTATCGATACTTTTGAAGTATCGATACATCGATGTTTTTCCGTTTTCTGCTACTTCATTGTTTTCTATAGCCAAAACCTTGCCAAAACGAGTCATCGTGTTCTAAATTTCTAAAAATTGTTGATAGTTATTCTAATTCTGAAGGTTGGCAGTTCAGTAAACCCCGCTTATAACGAACTTTGTTAAACCGAACACCTGGTTATAACGAACAAAACTTGCGGTCCCTTTAAATATGCATTATTTGTATGAATAATTTAGGAAGAACCCGTGGTTATAACAAACTAACAGCTTTTGTAGTCCCTGGCAACAATTTTTTCGGTTATAAAGAACATTGCTATGCTATTTAATTACATACTGTCGTTTTTTGATCTGCATGTTCCAATTTTTAATTGTTTCAAAAGTATCGATACTTACTCGATGGTTTTTGCCAAGGTATCGATGTTTTTTTAGGCATCGATACCAAGAATCGATCCTCGATACTTCAGGTATCGCACACCACTAATGTGGAGCCGGACGCGGTAGCGCCGTCCCACTTGACGAAGTACACCGTGACGCCAAGCCAATGTGCCGCCTAAATTTAAAACACAAATTTTGAAATAAATCACAGTAGCTGGACATTTGATTTAACAATTACTACTCCCTTTTTAAATCGCAATATCCTGTTGTACTTTTCTTAAAAACACTGTCATTTTATGCAACAAACTGTGGCAGTATTCGCGTTAGGACGTTTATACGACGCCGGCGGCGTTAAAATGTCCATCTTATTGGTTTGGTAGCGGTAGTTGCGATAGCAACAACTACCTCATTTGAAATCGGCGGCTGTTACGATGTCATGTAAAGACATACGAAGAATTCGTCTGGATCTGCGCGAGGTTTTAAATGAAAAATCGCGTGTCTGGTTCCTCATTAATCCAAAGCCGTACGATGCGGAAACCGTGAAACATTTGAAAAAACGGTTGGAGGAAAAATTTCATTTCCAGAACGGTTTGAATTTTTCGCTATATTTGGACGAATTCGAGGTTCCAGACGACGAGTCCGTCTTAATATTTAGGGACGATGATCTAGTCGTTGTTAAACAAGTTGGCGGTGTCAGCAGCCGCAGGTTTGTTTCAATTTTCTGGCGCAAATTCCGCAAAAGTTCACTTTTGTGGTGGTTGATTATTCGCGTGTCATTTCACAATGCGACCGCTAGGCGGCGATAGTGTGCTTCTGTTTTGGCGGCCATTACGATAATGCATATTGCCATCCACTCTTGATATTGCATCAAAATTTCATTGATTTGAAATAAAAAGCAGATTTCCATTGTACATCTGAATTTGTTATTTTGTTTAACAATAGTTAGAGTCATTTCCAGTCAAGCTAAACTAAAACTATAAATGTTAAACTTTTAACTTTTGAATTATTAAAATACTATAGGTATCCCAATTTTTAAGTCATTGTTTTTATAAAATTCTAATGAAATTTAAAACTGTTTTTCCAGCGATAATCTGGATTTTGTTTGTAGCAAAATATATTGATATTCGAAGTATTTGGCGCAATCTACAATAAACTTGTTGAAATTAATACAATTAAATATTAATATTTAAATTTTTTTCTATTAGTAATTAATTAATTAATAAATTATTTTCTATTAGTAATTGGAAAATACATTTAATTAATATGGCTGTGAGTTAATCCAATCTGCAATAAATATCACCATATACTAATTGGATTTACAGTTCCACGAGTTGCGCCGAAGAATGTCACGAAGTCACCGCACCATCGTCCTCCACCAGCGTCACCGAGCCAAGAACTAAGAAAAGAAAAAGAAAATCCGAAGACGATGATGAGATCAACTGTGAGAGAGTGAGACGGAAAAGAATCGATTCGGGAGAAGTGAACCGAAACCAGAGTTGTAGCCCATCGCCAGAACCAGAGGTGGCAGATTGTTCGGACGAGGAGCAACCATCATCCCCAGTACAATCGACAGCTGTTGGAAAGAAGAAAAAACACAAGGCAAACAAGAAAAAGGAGAAGAAGAAGAAAAAGAAGAGTAAAGATGAGGAGATTGATGATGATGATGAACACGAGAGCGACGCGGACCCAGAACCCGCCGTTGAAGTTGCGACCGCTGAAGCCGAAGAGTCACCGAAAACCCCAACACCTAAAAAGCGACGTAAACGTAATAACCGTAAGAAGTCGAATAAAGGCAAATCACCTATCGTAGACATCGACGAGAACCTTGTCGATACATCTTCGAACGGTCATCGTATCGTCGCGCCGCTGAACGTCGGCAGATGGCAACCAACTGGAAATCACTTGAGATTCGATGATGAAGGTATACTAAATAACGAAAGTATTGTCCAGCCAGACGATGTAGAAGAACAAAAAGAGTCACCGGATAAAGCTGCCAGCGTGCAACAGAAAGGGCCCATTGTGATACGAAGGCAGAAGAAAGCGTTCCCGGAAGACCTTCCAGCAGAAAAGGAAACTGAGGTTATTTGTATTCCTTGCTGAAATGTCAAAGGTGTTTTACTTGAGCATTATTATATATTTACTTGTTTCGATGCGAGAGAAGGATCGCGTGCAGAAACCGTGCACCGTCGCGCCAAGGCTGGATTACTCTGCGTGTTCAGCGCTGGAAGGTCCACCCAGAGTTGGGGATATAATTGCTTACAAAGTAAGTTCCTCACATGGAATTAACAGCAAATCCATATCTGTCTGTATAAAAAAAAAACACTTTCATATCCACCACGAAACAGGAGTTGGAACTGTCCGCCACGTACTGCCCCGAGGTTACCGAATACAAGGTATAAATACAGCAGTGTTCCTAATCCCAGCAATCAAACTAAAATGAAATGGTACTAATAGTTTACCTTTATTTGAGTTGCAGGAGGGAGTCGTAACTCGTTACGACCCCGTTTCGAAAGTCGTTACCGTGGAGTTCCTACAGCCGATAGTTCGCAAAGGTGCCAATTTTTCTCCATTCTCCTACAGCAAGAGCATTTTGGTATCGATTAGTTAATCATCATTATCGTTGGAAAAACTCCAAGTTGCAACTGGAAGGTTCGAGCTTCGCACGCCGCCACCGATCGACGAATACGGAGAATACGTCGAGACGGAACAAGAGGAGACAATTACCGTGACCGAGGTTTGATACTTCTTTTTAATCCCTCAAAGTTTCCTGCGAATTACAGAGTAATTTTTTAATTTTCACATTTTTTTGTTGTTGTTTCACCAGGGAACTATCGCGCTGGATTGCATGATCGAGCCGAAGCTGGTCAGCGTACCGTGCTCGCAACGCAGCCCGGCTTATTAAAATGTACAAGTTGACTTCTTTTTTTTTTGGTGTTTGTTTCCTCACCGTGAAATAAATAAATATACGAAAACGAAAATACTACAGTACAACTTCACGACATTTTTCATATTATACTGTTCGGCATCGAGTGTAAAATCATCCACGCTACGATATGGTACATACGTAACAATAAATAGTGGTCGTATAATATCGAGCATTTCACATCTAGTCTTGTAACTCCCATCATCTAGTATATATTAAAGCGACGAGTAAAAAATGTATCAAATTAAATAAAAACAAGCTTTTTGGCATCGCTACGTGAAAATCAAGCTGTGATCCAATGCAATGCATTTCCAAAATTACAGTAATGAAAGTTTAAATTCTAGTAAATGTAATTACTTTAGTTAAAAGTATTCCCCACATGTAGAATATTAAACAGAATCAATTTCAATGTGACATGACCATATTGCCAAGATACTAATGTTCGTTAATTTTCATTGTACGAGAAATCTCATGTCATTCCAGACAAGTTTCTTTAAATTGCACATTTGCAGTATCACAAGTTGTTCCACACTTGAAATTCAAGTTTCCGACCATAATTTTCACTTCGCTCCAAAAACCGATTTGACTTTCCTCTGCCGCAAATCATTAAAGTAAAAAATAAATCACATTTTAACTTAGCTTGCGGATTGAAATCTCTTTTACAGATACGTGACCAGCAAGCTGCAAATGATAGTTGCCAAATGTGGTTTAAGGATGCAAGTGGTGATGCGAATCGCGCACTTTTATGTGCTTAAAATCGATTTTGGGTGAGAAGAGTTCAAACATTGACTCGCAGTGGACCACCTTATGCATATTGTAAGCACTAGGGAAATTATTATGTGCCACTTTTACTAGAACAGGATACAGCAAGAGGAGAGAGACAGAGAGAGATACTACAACACCGCGGTGGAAAAACCGTGAAACTCGCGAAAGGGAAACGCGACAAAGTAGCCGAGAACACGTCTATCGATAGCCTAATATAGTTTAAACCACAAGATGATAAACGGGCATTGATTGTCGTTACAAGACTAACCCAGATAGTTCACACGAAGCGAGTCTGAAAAGAAAGGAAAAACGACACCGATAGATTTGCGCGTACAGTTGGCATTTATGATTTTAGGAATTTGGTATGCTTTCTAATTTTTGACAATTATAAACCAAATCCAACTAAAATTCAAAGCTATAATCTCACAAGAATTGTTGCAAGAAATCAAATAAATTGTAAAACTTGTACGCCGGTGTTGCATAAATGGCGACTGTAAATTGATTTTTTAAGTGTTGATCAATACAGATTTTGGACCTACGATGAACTGACTGCACATAGTTACTTACAAGATACATTATATAATAAATACGCAAAACAGTAATGAGGTTTTATATTTTATAGTTTCGATCATGTTTGGAACTTTTTCAAGGGATTCAATATCCACGATTAGAAGCAAATGTTTCACCGGCAACTGTATTTTCATATTTTCAATGAAAACCAAATATCTTACGGATTCGGTCTCGCGTTTCTTTTCAGACACACTTCGCAAACTGCATCGAGTGACTAGAGATAAGACAGATAAGAGTGTGATAGGGAGAGAAAGAGAGACACTACATGTACGCAGTACGAATACGACAAGCGCAACGCTGAAATATAGATAGATATATATAATATATGTATATAATATGCTGTGTGTATATTACATTACCATATGTATTGTATCGTGACCTTTGAAAAGTAGTAGTATATTATATGTGTATATATGTAGATGCCGATGTTCTATGTATAAAGATACGAGTGTGACTGCTCCACTTGTGTTTTCACCCTGACCGATGGGCCGGGGGCTCGTGGCCAACATTTCATGCACAACGTTATAAAATGTGTAAATTCGAGTGCATCACCACCTACAAAAGACTCATGGGCTTCTTTTCTTCCTCTTATTCCTCCTCCTCCTCCTCCTCCTCCTCATCATCATCATCATCATCTTCTTCCACGTTGTTGCGGCATCCGCTTTATCGATCCGCCACCGGACTTACTTTTCCTCGCCGCTCGGCATCCAAAACATTTTCCCCGGGTTACCAAAACCAAAACATCTCATCTTATTATTCTCCAAGCTTCTCCTACAAGTTCCATTTGGGATGGTCTCACCAGAAGACGAAGAAAAAAAAACAGCTGCCACCTTCAACGGATAAAAGAAAAACTTGGACAACAAACTGCTGGCTGTTAAGTAACAGGAGGAGATTAGAAGTGAATGAAATGGTCAATGAAATCAAAACAGACAAGCTAAAAGTGAAGACATTTTGTAGTTGAAGTAGTAGTATAAGAGTAGTATTTCACCACTTGAACGCTTCAGGGAACTGAACGACACTTTTCGGAGCCATGTTTTCGCAGACCGAACAATACTTCTTCCAGTTTTGTTGTTTTGCAGGTGGACACACCACAAACAGCAGCAGGTCTTGGAAAGAAATGTAAGGAAGATGTTGAAAGCAGCTGGCTGGCTTTGGTCAGTGTCCTACATGATGTTGCATTTGCCCTTTTCTGCCCAAGGATTGCTCTTCTTATCTGGTGCGTGGATCAGAGGATCATTGCGTTCGTTTTCCTCCACGTAGTCCTTTAATCTGAAAGAGAGAAAAAGACAGAAATATAATGAATAGGACACAACGTCATTAATCAAATGTCCCCAACCCTTAAAAGCCCTCCGCGGATCGATAAGCGGACTGCAATAAATCCGAATATATGGTGCAAATAATTTTATTGCGCGATCAAATCATCCGTATACGCAGACATATAATTATTTATCACAGTTGTTTTTTTAAAGTTATCAGCAATTGAAGCAAGTCTTCGAAAAACAAAAACAAAACTGAATCATTGCACACAGAAAATTATACAAAAACGTTGCATCGTTTTTAGAGGCTGAACTTTAATTCAGTTGTGTCTCAAAAACTAAATACCGGACTGAAAATTATAGCTACATGTTGAAATCATAAACGCGCAAAACAGGGGTTTGACATAAGTTTTACAAGGACCAGTTGTTAATTTCCAAAACATCGAGGCGAAAAACAAAACAAAACCTTTAAAAAATTAGCTCGATTGGTATTTTTGGACTCCATTTTGAATCAAGATGGCGGTATAAAAATCGTTTCTCTCCATTTCTTTTCAACATTATCAAACCTCATTTGTGTCAAATCACTTATACCCAAGCTTATACCAATTAAGTTAAAGGACAACCGACAAGGTTTTGGAACCTACCCTGAAAACTTTCACCCTAACTGAGCTAATGCCACAAAAAAT
>JAQIWR010001015.1:0-15668 GCA_034695945.1 Glomeris hexasticha
TTCTTAATTCCCAGCAATCTCGATATTGCCTACAATGACCTCAATAACTCAAATTTTCATTAACTCAAAGTGTTTTTTTGTTCCCGTGGTGCTTTGAATTAACGAGGTTTCACTGTATATTTCAAGTAAAATAGTGTGCAAAAGTCATATAAGGAAGGTTGCAGTTTCTATATTTCTTTATATTGGCGATGCAGTCAGCCAGTTTACAAAGTTACTTGAAAATTTGCAAACTGGCGTGTGAAGTCGCCATAATGTAGAATTACTAGTAATTCTATAAAATGGCGACTTCTAAACATGTACTGTAACATATACATTAGGGTATATATTCTGAAAGGACTTGCAATTGCAAGTCCTTTCAGATTTGATTGCCAATTTATTCTTAAGAATAAATTGGCAATCAAAAATCATCCTATTTAAAATCAACTCTTCCTCAATATATAGACTAACCTTGATTATTAATGCCTCAGGAACAATTTGCTCGTAAAATTATAGATTTTGAATGAGCTGAGCATCATTATGTCAGATGATAATGATTGGATACTGATTACAGCTAGACATTGAATTATAGAAAATTTTCTTATATAATATATACTGGTCAATTAGTAAAATATTTGCAAGTATTAGAATTATGTAAGTGGATTACAATATATGGTATTGCAGGTGATGCACTTTTGAAATCCACTGCGGCTTGATCTGAAAGTCAAACTTTTTTGAGCTAATTAATGCAAGTATGCACTAATTAAATTGTTTGCTCTTTGTTTTTAACAGGTAAATATGAGTTGAAAAACTGAAAAATCACACACCGAATAGCGACAATTTTGAAAAAAAAAAATACTGCTAATCTGGCACGTGTACCGAAGGCCTATTTCTCTAATATTTTTGCAATTGAAGTTACTAACGGGAAAAAAATTAAATCTCACGGGAATATCTCGCTACATGAATCCCAGACCACTTTCAAAAAACTTGTATAGATTTCCAATCACATTGAACCTGTTCGGAATAGATCGTGCAAATATGAACAACACCCAAGTATCATTATGTCAATGGGATATATAATTGACAGCCCAAACGTCAATTCAGTGACTTTAGACAGTATAGTGAATTCAAATATAAATTCTATGTAAAAACTTCCGACGTCCCAATAAAAATGTTGACAGAATAATGTTGTGTGCGTGGAAAAAGTTTGCGGAAATCGAAAGAAACGTGGGCCATTAGCCCGTTTTACTTTTAAACTTTTTGCGGAGAAGGAAAACGTCTCCAAAAACTAGTCAATCTTGACGGGGTGTGGGGGGTGGCAGTTGGAAGCCCCTTTTACAGATTCTTTTTATAGTTGGTCACCCATGAGTGATCTCCCAACAGAGCACATGTGAGGATTCTGTAATTCTTACCAATAAAGTTGTACGGAAACAAAAGTTGGTGCATGGAAAAAAATTAAAACTGCCCCGCCTAGAAGGCAACAGAAATGGGACAAATAATCACCTCCACTGACAAAAACGCCACAAGGGTGGGGTTTCCTCTAAGGGCAGTAAAGAGTATATAAAGAGGTAGCAGTGGTCGAACAAACGTCAGATCAGCACCGAGTCTGAAAACAGCAACACAATGGCTCGCTTAGTAAGTAACAGTGCAGAATATGAAGAAAAAGACACAATTTATAAACTTGCAGCACAATAATAGCCAGTAGTTTAATAGTAGAACAATATACTTCTAATGGTTCAGCGATCCCCGAGTTTAAAATGCATTTAGAGCAACTTAAAAATTTTTATATCTCGATTCAAGAATCAGCTAATTGCACTGGCAAACTGAATATTCACGTTTAGTGGAAAGCACAGCAATATGTTAATCACATAACAATTTCCATTTTACTACCTAATCTAGGATGGAATTTAATGCATTACATGTTTGGTTTGATAGTTTATTCTGTCTGCTGCACTGGTGTGTGCCTTCGTTGTCGTCGACAGTTATGGTGGAGACAACAAAGTGAAGTCATACGGAGGAGGTGGAGGTGGTGGTAAAGGCAAGGGAGGTGGTGGCTACGGTGGAGGAGGATACGGAGGAGGAGAATACGGAGGTGGTGGCTACGGAGGAGGAGGCTACGGAGGTGGTGGATACGGAGGAGGTGGATACGGAGGCGGAGGATATGGTGGAGATGGTGGTTATGGAGGTAATAGAAGTAATTTTGTTCATTTTGACTTATTACAGATTTGATATATTTTGTAAATATCTCAATAGGTGGTAAAGGTGGCTACGGAGGTGGAGGATACGGAGGTGGAGGATACGGAGGTGGTGGCTACGGAGGAGGAGGATACGGAGGAGGTGGATACGGTAATAATGTTTCCCAAATGGGATCTGCATTACATAAGAGGGCATGACCAAACTCCAATGCTGGAGCAGCATAACACTTTCATGCTCCACTCAGTAATGCATATTAGAGTCCTTTCTTAAGCTTGAACAGAAACTAATTTGAACTTTTCCTGAAACAGGAGGTGGCAAAGGAGGTTACGGAGGAGGTGGATACGGAGGAGGTGGATACGGAGGTGGTGGATACGGAGGCGGAGGATATGGTGGAGATGGTGGTTATGGAGGTAAGAGAAATTATTTTATTTCTTTTGACTTACAGATATGATATAGTTTGAAAATCTTCCAACAGGTGGTAAAGGTGGCTACGGAGGCGGAGGATACGGAGGTGGTGGATACGGAGGTGGAGGATACGGAGGTGGAAAAGGAGGCTATGGCGGTGGTGGATACGGCGGTGGTAAGTGATAAGTCCGCAAAGTGTACATAGTGTGGCTAAAGAGAGAAGAAACTCGTAGCTCCTCCCATCAAGCTCCCATATTAGATGGTCAAAATGGGCTTGGCCCAAATAAAGGGGTGGTGGGGTTTATATGTATAGCCCGCGCAACTGATGCACGTGGAAAGCTGCTGAATGGGATTATGGCGTCATCGGGGCGGAGCTATGTACGAGTTTCATCTCTTTTTGATCTAACTATAGCAGATTTGGTTGTTGCCTAATGCTCATGTTCAAGACACGATGCATCCTTCTGGTGGGGTGGTGTCACATAGAATTTCAACCTAGTAACAGTTAATTTACAAACTGCCACCAAACAAAATCCTTAACTCCTATTCAATATAAAAAATGTCAGTAAGAAAATTTGTGTCAAGTCCCCAACTTTAGAGTACAACTTCTGCCGCTAGACAAATCGTCAATTATCAAGTCAGACGATATGTTTTTTAATTAACACAAAATCTGCCTCAACTTTAAAAAAAGTTATGCCGATACTTGCGGAAATGTAATAAAATCCTTAATCATTTAAACCATTACAGGTGACTATGGTGGTGGTTATGGAGGTGGATACGGAGATGGAGGTTACGGAGGTAATTGCTTAATTCCAATCACATTGATATCGAAATATTTGCTGTAATAGGTCAATAACAGGGCATACAAATATTATTTTATTAGGTGGATACGGAGGTGGTGGATACGGAGGTGGTGGATACGGAGGTGGTGGATACGGAGGTGGAGACGGAGGTTACGGAGGTAAGAATTCAAAATAGTTTATATGTGCTCTATGCAAATAACATTAATGGCCAATAAAACAACTTTTGAGCCGACAAAGAAACACTTTTACAAAAATATATATTTGTTTAAAACTGACTGACTACTTCAAGTGTGGAAGTGTGTATTGCTACTGGTGCCACCAGGTCATGTGAAAGCAAAGAAAATGTAGGTAAACTTTCACCTGACCTGCTGCATGGGGAAAAGTTGAAAGTACACATTTATCAATGTGGGATGTGACAACTTTTTTAAACCACTGCTGCACATTATTATTATTATTACCTGCAACGAAATTATATACGTACTTGGTTTCCCTTTAACGTGTCAGTTTCCCATCTTTCCCACTCCAATTATCATACACTACTTTGCAATTGAAAGTTTTTTGTTGTGGACGTTGATGGACACCTGACACAGAACAGCTTATAAAACAAGTCAACCGTTTTGCACCATAAAGTAACAACATGTAGAGATCTCAATCAAAATATGATCCCAATGTCAAACTCTTTTTACTTGACACTTCCTTGACTGTGCCCACTTTCCAAAAGTATAATGTATGTACTATGATTGATAGATATCGTTCAACCAAAATCGTTTGGAGCTCAAAATGTTAAAAAGGGAGTATGCTCAAATTACTATATGATTTGCACATTCAAATCAGAAATTTACATTGTTATCGTTTACGATGCAAGTTTGCATTGTCTTAAAGTGAATTTCATTATTTCTTTCTCATAATCTTATGTAAATACGAAGCGATGAGATGGGGAGCATGCAAAAAGTTTGTTAGAAATTGGGTTTGTGGAGCTATACTACTTACAAAAAATGCAGCATTTTAAGGTGCAATTAGTACAAATGCATGTCCATCAACACTTTCCAACAAACTATAGTTTGCTAACAATAGTAAGGCAAGGCCAAATAGTTGCTCTTATTCCCCTACATGGGGTGATTTGTCTAGACACGAGGACTTAATTTCAAAATGATGGTGCAGAAGCCACTGAAATTACTCCGAAACAACACTATTCACTTATAATAGAGTTGTGAATGAATGGAATTTGCTCCCAATTAAGGGGTGGTACACGTGGGAACAGTGCACAGTATTAAATATAAAAATCTGAAGACTAATTATATACTGCGATTGTCTGGTGAATATCTGGGAAAGATATTATTTTACTGCTCAACTGGGGCAAAGAAGTTTGAGCCCCTGACCCTGCTGTTGCCCGACTGTTGCACTTTATTCTATTTTTATGCTATCATATTTAGTTGTAATAAATGCTAAAAATACGTACATTTTTGCAGGTGGATACGGTGGTGGTTATGGCGATGGTGGCTATGGAGGTAATAAGCGGAACAGCAGTAGCAGTTTTGCATCCTATTGTAGAACACTGATAATTTAACAAACTTTTCCTTATGATTTTGCTCACTCAGGTGGATACGGTGGAGATGGAGGTTACGGTGGAGGATACGGAGGTGGTGGATACGGAGGAGGTGGCTATGGAGGCTATTAGAAGATCAAAGTGCAAGAAGAACTCCTGCCAACACTCGTCAATGCGGAATTTACTTTCCAATTGTTGCCATTACTATGATTATTACTATCATTGTTGTAAATTTTCTCTCGAATGTATGCCTGAATTTGCATCTGTACATATCAAATCGTCCCATGAAAAAATAAAATATATCGTCATATTGTTCCAAATAATACTACTTCCTTGTTTGAGTCAACCAACAGTTCTGCTACTATATAATTACTCATCGGTGAACATACTATACAGCATATACAATAGGCATGCATTGCGGAAATAATATTGAGAATCTGGCACGAGACATTTCTTTTGTTAATAATGTATTAATAGCATTGTAACAGTCTGGTGTAATAGATGAGTAAAAACCAGTTCTGGAGCAATCATGATCTTGCATTCTGTCAAATGAGAGTTCCGTTTCCAATTCAGTAATTTTGTGAGCAGATATATAGGCTATATAGTGCATTAACTTTTGAATAAATTATAGGTTTGCACTTTAAAAAATCAATATATATTTTTCTAACTACTGTATATACTACTGTAGGCACATTATAATAACCTACAAAATTCTTCTCCGGATATTCACATTTGTACATTTGTGTAAAATTGAATTTAAAGTTTACTACATAATACGGATATTGCATATATTACATAACCCACATTTCATAATATTTATTGTTTGGCTTATTTTTATGATATAGTACATTAAATAATGGAGGCAACAAAATAAACATACTGTGTGCTTATGTTATTTATTTAAAAATGCTGTTTTTAAAATTATATGGGTAAAAGTTTATTGACACAATGATATAATTATACACACGAAAACCCAAAGCAATTATTCATCAACTCGGATAGAAATTTGCATTATGTAAGAGCTAGTATGTCACATGTGACACCAGTTCAGGAAAAACCAGTTTCACTGTATGTAATTATCACAGAAACATAACCACTACCAATTTACAAATTCTAAATAGCATTCCGATATGTTTTGAGGCCATAAGACAAAAAAGAAAGTAGAGTATTTTAAGTTTGAAGGGGAAAAAAATTTGGTTCATCATATTTTACTGTCAAAACTCGAATTTAAAATACACTTCCTGATGTGCGTGTGTGTGTGTGTGTGTGTGGTTTCTACCCACAAAAAGCAAAAGATCCACGCAGTTAGCATCCGTAATAGTTCATCGCAGTATTTTACTTAAACATAAACTTGGTAACAAAAAATCCACTCAGCCAGGTGAAGTCTCTACGTTATTGCTTTCCCGAAAATGGACCAACAGGTCTTTGAACACTTGCACTTCCTGCAAGTAGTATCAAGATTAAATCTGCTGCTCACGCGAAGACTCCACTTCGGAGTGATTAGCTCAGAGCAACGTTTCTCCCTTTCGAAAATAATAAATTGTGCATGAAGAAAAAAAAAAACGTTTTTAAATACAAACTTGATGATACCAAATTTCACGCAACGAGTAGCAAAGATAACAAACTTTCTTAAACACGTGTATTTTGCCCAGATTACTAATAGCATTGAAATTCTTGTTAAAGGTCTGCTAACTCTTAAACTTTTAAGTGGTTCTACTCCCATTGTCTAAGGAAATGTTAAAAGGCGTGATCCAAATTCGGAAATGTGGGTTTTTTTGGCTGCTAATGCTGCATATCCAGCTTTTAGTTTAATTACTCGATGAAGAATAGAGCACAGGAATGGCTCGATTTGTTTTTTTAAGTGTTGCGGATGTTTTCTTATAATATGAAGTCACGTTTTAAGGGGAGCATCTTTAGTAGTATAAAGAATCAGATCACGTCCGAGGGAGGAGACCAACACAATATCGGCCTATATAAAAGACAACAGATTCACAGTAAAGCACAGACTTGGAAGTACAGCTCCTCCGAGCAACATCAACCCATCAATTGTGAGCTATACGCACACCTTGTGTTTCCAACATCTCAAGTTTGGCCATTTAAGTTTTGCACAAAATGACATCACAGCAGGTATATAAAAAGACCAACGGTGAAAGATCGATCTCTTGACAATTTATTTCCTTGAACCGAACTGGAATTACCTATATGGATAATGTTTAGCTGAAATGCATGCAAGCTGGTCTACGTGCACCATTCATTTTAATGCAAGATGGCTGCGAATCTTCCACTCGTTATACAACTGAAGCACATACCTTACAGAAATCTTACTTAATTGTGCAGCAACTTTGCTATGTGGCACATCTGCAATTAATCTAATAGAATGTTTCATCCTTCTTGCAGACGATGCTGCAGGCAATCTGCATATCTACAATATTTAGTAGAAGAGTAGTATGCAAAACATTTTGCATACCACATTGTCAATGACGTAACGTACTTTAACGTACATACTGTCCTTCCAAAGAAAGATTGAGCTATAGTCCTTCCAAAGAAAGACTGAGCTAGGACCATGCCAATTACCACGTTTGAAGGGGTTCACTGTTGCAGGTGGGCAGGCTATGACGCGCTAGTATTGCCACAAACTGCAACCGTGTACCCCTTCAAAATTGATCATTGACATGGTCCTAGCTCAATCTTTCTTTTAAAATACAGTATACCCGCGGCAGTAATACTGTGCCTATTACCAATTGAGTAATTAAGTAATTAAAGTTAAGTGTTCTTTTGTTGAACCGGTTCTTTTGTTAAAGCAGTTCAACAAAAGACCTCCCTCCCCCTTGCAATTATTGAACAAAAGAACGTTTAACTTTAATCACTTAATTGCTTAATGGGAAACAGGCACAGTATCACTGCCGTGGGTATAGCAGTGATGCAGATTTTAAGAGAAGTGACACAGGTTTGTGATTGTTCCTTGGGACAACTTGCGCGGCATGCAGCATAGCATACAATATCATGTAAGTGATGTATACGACAGCTTCAGTGAATGCATACGACACCAAACATTTATTTATGTATGCTCCAGTGCGCGAACAAGATGAAGATTAATTATAAATGATAATGACATCCAAGAAAATGATGGTAAAACAAATTGGGTTTGTCTTTTTCCAGATGAAGATGCGTGTTGCTATCATCCTGTTGCTGACATCGACATTTGTCAATGCCTATGGAGGAGATAACAAAGTGAAATCGTCATCATACGGTGGAGGTGGAGCAAGCAGTTATGGTGCAATGGCAGCGTACGGAGGAGGTGGCTATGGGGGATCCCAAGGTGGAGGATATGGAGGATCTCAAGGTGGAGGATACGGAGGAGGAAGTTCTTATGGAGGATCTCAAGCAGGAGGATATGGAGGTGGAAGTTCGTATGGAGGCGGTTCCCAGGCTGGAGCAGGTGGATACGGAGCATCGCAATCAGGCGGTTACGGTGGATCACAAGGTGGTTACGGAGGATCTCAGGGAGGTGGTTATGGAGGATCACAGGGCGGTTACGGCGGCTCACAGGGTGGCTCACAAGGTGGCTATGGAGGTTCCCAAGGTGGTTATGGAGGATCACAAATGAGCTATGGAAGTTCCCAAGGTGGCTATGGAGGATCACAAATGAGCTATGGAGGTTCTCAAGGAGGTTATGGAGGATCGCAAATGAGCTATGGAAAATCCCAAGGAGGTTACGGAGGATCACAAGGTAGCAGTTATGGAGGATCACAAGGTGGATACGGAAGCTCCCAAGGAGGATATGGAGGATCGCAAGGAGGTAGTTACGGAGGATCCCAAGGCGGCTATGGAGGTTCCCAAGGTGGATATGGAGGATCACAAGGAGGTAGTTATGGAGGATCCCAAGGTGGTTATGGAGGTTCCCAGGGAGGATCCCAAGGAGGCAGCTATGGAGGATCACAAGGAGGATATGGAGGATCGCAAGGAGGTAGTTATGGAGGATCCCAAGGTGGCTATGGAGGATCCCAAGGCGGTTATGGAGGATCTCAAGGAGGTAGTTATGGAGGATCCCAAAGTGGAGGATCCCAAGGTGGCTATGGAGGATCCCAAGGCGGTTATGGAGGTTCACAAGGTGGTAGCTACGGCGGCTCCCAAGGTGGTTATGGAGGATCCCAAAGTAGTGGCTATGGAGGATCTCAGGGCGGTTATGGAGGTTCCCAAGGAGGATCCCAAGGAGGTAGTTATGGAGGATCACAAGGAGGATATGGAGGATCGCAAGGAGGTAGTTATGGAGGATCCCAAAGTGGTGGTTATGGAGGATCCCAAAGTGGAGGCTATGGAGGATCCCAAGGTGGTTATGGAGGATCACAAATGAGCTATGGAAGTTCCCAAGGTGGTTATGGAGGATCCCAAGGCGGTTATGGTGGGTCGCAAGGTGGTAGCTATGGTGGCTCCCAAGGTGGTTATGGAGGATCCCAAAGTGGTGGCTATGGAGGATCCCAGAGCGGTTATGGAGGATCCCAAAGTGGTGGTTATGGTGGATCCCAAAGTGGCGGTTATGGTGGATCCGAAAGTGGTGGTTATGGAGGGTCCCAAGGCGGTTATGGAGGATCCCAAGGTGGTTATGGTGGGTCCCAAGGAGGTAGCTACGGTGGCAGCTCCGGAGGCTACAGCGCAGGAGCATCATCAGGTGGATCCTATGGCAGCAGTGAACAATACTAAGAGCATGCCAGAATATGTAAAGTGCCTCAATTTAGCCATTGTAAATATCAAACAGATTCAGCAATTATCTGAATCCGATTTCAGGAAAAACTGTATTCAATGTGTCCAAATAATGTATCGTTGTAAATAAAGTGACAATATTCCATCCTGTATAACCAGTCTTACTTTTTTCTGAATTTGAGCGACAAATTCAGCTGCCTTTGAAAGCTAAACACTTTTGTATATCATGAACAGTAGAATTAGATCATTTTTGGACAATACATTTTATTCTCCGTGACATACACGCAGATCATCACAA
Source organism: Glomeris hexasticha (assembly GCA_034695945.1). Classification (NCBI taxonomy): domain Eukaryota; kingdom Metazoa; phylum Arthropoda; class Diplopoda; order Glomerida; family Glomeridae; genus Glomeris; species Glomeris hexasticha. Next base: position 9,923 of record JAQIWR010001015.1, read on the forward strand.
CTGAGCGCATGTAGCACATACATATCTTATTCACAGTGCACCATAATACATCAACAAACTCGTTTGCTATTTGCACTGATGATAATCTTACACAATATGTAGGAACGACCAGAGGTTTCTTGACGTCTTTCACCGGTACAACCCGCAATGGTTATGCAAACTAATTTACCATTGGGCATCAATGGCAGAATCAAATATTTATAATACAACCTCTAACAGGTGGGTTCTTTTCAAAACAACACAAACGACAAAAATAAATCCCATGTCAATATAGACGTTTTCAGCGTTGTTTCAAACCGAGCCTGTCACTGATCACAGTAACCGGTCAACTCGCTAAAACTGCACGATTTTTTACAACATTCATTATGAGCACCAATCAGTGTTACTTGGCTTCGCTTAAGCAGGGACAAAGCAATCCTGCGTGGAAGGAATGGAGCATCCTCATCCTTGTCCAGCGGTTCTATATATAAAGTACAGAAAACAGAGAAAGGAGTTGAGAATTGATATTAGCTGATCAGAAAGGACACCGAAATGATGCCTGCGAATTGAATTGAATTACAGATTTCAGATTAAGTAAACTACTGTCCTTCCAAAGAAAGACTCATTTAGGACCATGCCAATTATCAATTTTGAAGAGGTGCACGGTTGCAGTTTGCGGCAACACTTGCAGTCGTCTTTGCGTGTCATAGCCTGCGCACCTGCAATCGTGCACCCATTCATGGTCCTATCTCAATCTTTCTTTGGAAGGACAGTAGAGCTCTTTAAATTAATAGTAATCCTATGCTCAGGCTAAAGAGAGAAGAAACTTGTATATAGGGTTTCCCAGCTTATCTGTGGACCACATGGGCGGAGCATGCGTTTTGTGCTGAAACCAATGGTGATGAGCAGAACATGTGGGACCATCGGGTGGACCAATGATTCCTTGTGTAGACAGTTACTGCTGCTTATTGATTGGCTGCCGCAAACAAAATGCTCCGCCCATTTGGTCCACAGATAAGCTGGGAAAAGGTATAGGAGGGTCTGCAATGGTGAAGACACCTGTACAGCCAGTAGGCATTTTGTACGTTTTGGTACAAAGGTTTGCCATACACATGTATATTTTGACGTTGTGGTTCCCGAAAACGGCGAATTTCTATTTTAAAAACCAATCCGTGAAAAAATGTCAAAAAATCAGATTAATTTCCTAAATTGCGTGTTAATGCGTGGAAATTTTTTCAACGAATTTGGTGCAAGAAAAAAAACCGTGTCACTTCTTTAAAATCGGACGATCGCCATAGAAGATGCACACACAGGCAAGCACAGAACTATAGCTGCCGCTCCTCGTCCGGTCATGCGCAGTATTGCGTGAAATGGGTCTAATGAGATGGGACTATTTTCTTGGTGGCAGCTACATGGTAGCAAACAGGACAGCCAATCCGAAGGGATTTACATTTGAGTCTTCAACGTTGACCTCGGAACTAGTATAGAACCAATGTTATGGGTTCATCGACTCACTTATCGTCATTTTCCACCTTGCAACCGCTCTCAACGGTCTTGCGCGCTGCCACCGAAGACGCCGTGTTACCGACTCCCGCGGACCCTTCGTTCTCGCCGTCCTTGCCCGTCTTCCACGTCGGCCTCTTCTTGATCCTCTTGTTGGCGTACGCCTGGATGGTTACCGGACGTCGGTACCGGACCGGCGGCGGTCTCCTGTAGCCGTACGTCGGGTATCCCCTGGCTTGACCCATGGCGGGGTACGAAGGCGAGGAGCCGTATCTTTTGAGAGGAAAGTAAAAACCAGACAATGAGAGTGAACAGCCGCGGAGCCATCTCGGTTACAAAAAATAGGACAAATTGTGGATCTAGTTTACGACGACTGAGCAGGGGTAGTTACACAGTTATGTAATCTCTCTTTCAATGCCAAGAGGCAGGAAATAAAATAGTATTAATATAGGAAAAATTATTCAAAATATAGGTCTGTAGGAAGGTAAACATTAGATTTGCTTGCATTTTTCAAACTCCAGAAGGATAAAAAGTCGACTGTGATTTTACGCACTTACCGCAAAACAGACAAAAATGAACAAACTTGCATCAATAATAATCAATATTTAATCGCATTTATTGCATTTTTTTGCTTTGAATCAGCTTATTTTTAAGCAACGCTTTCAACATATATCTGCTTCAACTTGGTATCTTTACTCTTTGATGACAAATATACGAATTATAGGAGCATTTTAAAATGCAAAAATAGAGTATTTATAGGATACTATTAAACAAATAGTAATCAGAGGAATGCCGTTTTAATCAGACGGACGAGAAACAAACACAAAATATCAACCCGAGGCTTTCCATCAAACTCTCTCTTCCTTACGTTGGGCGAAACCTTCGCACGCTGCCCACAGACGTCACTTGAGGTGCCAAGTGAACCCCACGTCCCCTCCCTCCGCTTGGTCCGCTCACGTTATGGCCGCTCCCTCCTCCTCCTCCTCCTCCACCTCTGCTTCCGTAATTCGGGCCCCAATTTCCAACGACTACTCCTGCGATCTCCAGCTGCCCGCCGCGGGCCAACATCTCCCTCCGACCTACGAAAGCAAGCGGTACAGTTCACCGGGTGGTTAAACGAGCGAGTGGGGATTGCGAGGTGACGTACCTGGAGGTCCTCTGGGACGACCCAGCGGAGGATGAGGAGGCATGTGTGCCCCGGCAGGTATGAGCTGGCACGGATGCGGCGCGTAGTGCGGTGGCGGAGGCGGCCTGGACTGCGGTGCCATCGGCGGTAGGGGCCTTCGAGCGAACTCCACCTTCAGCCCCTGCAGGATGGCCTGCCGGATCCGCTCCACCTTGGCCATCTGGTCCACGTGGCCGTCGCAGATGTCGAGTAGGGTCTTGTCACTGTTGGCGCGGAGCAGCTTCAAGTGGAAGAGTTTGCCGTCGAAGAAGAGCCAGGGGCAGCACATGAGCCACGGGACGGGGGCGCCGCAAGCGTCGTTCGCGAAAAGCGCCGTCTCCACGCCTTGCATGAACAGAGCCGCCAGCATCACGCCTCTGGAAGTGATCACGGGAAGCTGGAACGCAGCAAGTTCAACCATTGATATGCGCGTTTGTGACGGTTAGGATGGCAACCGGTCCTCACCTGCATGCTCTGCATCGACTGCGCGTCCATTAAGCGCGGGGACACGGCCTGCGCCAGGAACGCATGAAGCTCCTGCCGTCGGAGAACGCGGACTTCGGTCCGCGACAGTATGTACCTGCACGGGAACCCGATGGAGGTTACATCTTTGGTTTTATCGAGTTTAACATTCTCATGGCTACACAATTAAGCAAGCTATCCGGAAAGTATTAGCCACATTACAACCGAATTTTATTTTTAAACATCAGAGCTGCTAATACTTCCCGGTTAGCCATGAGCAGTATTACCTGAGAACGCAGCACATTATGAGCAAGTGCTGCGGCACGAAAGCGGTGTTCAGCATGAGAGGGGTGTCGCTGCCCATGCAGCTGAGGAAAGCCCTAAGCCTCCGCTTCTTGTCGTCTAGCGTAGACCCGAACCATAACCTCTGGACCGTCGGCACGGCCCAACCGAGAGGTAGAGCGTGCACCTCTTCCGGACTGCCGTACTGGTTGTTCTTGGACCACACCCATTCCTTCACCACTATGTCCGGCAGTTTCTCCGCTAACAATCGTAAAGCCAAACACAAGCATTAATTAACTGAGGAGGAAACGCAAATCTAGTTAAACTAATACCCGGCACGTCTTTGTTCTGCTCTTGGCGCTGTCTGGCTTGAAACTGGATGTGGTGCAGGTTGAACAATATGGCATACACCATCTGTCGGACGGGCCGGTACAACACCGTCGGGGACGGGAACTCCGACGGCACCTCTTCCTCCAACCCGACCGGGATCTTTATCTCTCCCTGGGTGAGGACTTGGTAGATCCACGGCGACATCAAACCCTTCTGTTGACGCTCGCTCGTCGTCCTCATCACTTCCGGGGGAACCACTGGCAGTGGAAGTTGGCGGCTGTGCATCTATACAACATCCGTAGTTAATTTTGAATCAAACTCGGTTTTTCTCTTGAAAGAGTACAGAGGAAACGAAAGGGCTGTACCTGAGGCCTCGAGGTGCCCAGCGAATTAGACGTCGAGTTTGACGGTGACGATGTCCCAGATGCGGTTGGGGAAACGGGTGGCAATGCCGTAGTTCCGTTTGTGGTTACCGGGCTGCGAGGTTCCGGCGTCGTGGCGGCCGTGTCGGAGTTCTCGTCCGAGCGTTCCGAATCGCTCTGTTTCAAAAAAGACCAAACACGTCCCTTGGTTCGCATCACGCGTTCAAAGATTGTCGCTCGTAAGTACCCTAACAAACCTGTGTCTGTAAAGGAGGTTCGACGACGATCTGAGGAGCGGAAATGGCTGACCCGGTCGCTTCTCGATAAGCGCTCAAGCTCGATAGCTACAAATCCAAACCCGATTTTAAATTTAAAACCTTAATTCTAGCTATGCATACACAAACTTACTTCGCTTTCCGTCGTTTCGGACGCGAACTTCGCCGCATCTACTGGCAGCGCGATGCCGCCGGTACCCGAGCCGTGGCTGGCACTTGCAGAACCTGTCACCGCAAACCCGCCAACGCGAGGCAAGTACTGCGCGCTTGAATCTTGCTTCCGAGCTAACCGGACCAAGAAACCAACACACGTTCAACTCGCCGAACCAGATTCCCAAAGATACAAAAACCCTCTCAACGAACCGGCATTCGATGGCCAATAACGGAGGAATCCTCCTTTGGTACCGTTGAGATAATAATGTACGCAGTTGATGAACTTCTTTATCTTCTCCGCGGCTTTGGGTGCATTCGGCCCAAAGACGAGAGCCCCGATCGCGTCCAGGTCATCGACCGATGGCAAGGACCTCACGAAGTTGCAAACCGCTTTTATTTGAACGTCAAGAGGCACCTGTCAAACCCGGTAACACCGTCACCGTTGGATCCACTGGGAAACGGTTCGGTAAGGGAACGTTCCCAAATGACGTCACTATAAAATTTGCCATTTGTCTTCCTCACCCGCTTATCATTAATCATCATTTCATACTGACCCCCACCCCTGTAATGACGTGACTTCAAAATGTTTCCATCCGTTAGTCAAAAATCACCGTACGTCATTTATACTCACAGCACTCCGAATGTTCCAAGCCAAATTAAAGGATCCAATCTGGTTTAACCAGTCACCTTTATTCAAGGAGGCAGCGGTCTCCGCCACGGCTAATCAACGATTACAGGGATGCAACTGACTAGATGGCACCAAAAAATTGAGAAAAGTGACTAAAGTGCACGCAAAAGTGACTGAAGAAATACCCGTTCTTAAACAAAAATTCAACCTCATTATGAATGCTATAAAATTGGCTGTATAATTAACCAATGAATATATTTTCAGTGCATATCTGGAAAGTAACAACACCATGTCCACTTACATACTAAAAAATACAAATTAATTGGGCCATCCAGAATGTATTTGCCTTTTTCGACTTAAAAAACAAAGCTGCTGTAAAGTCAAATACTGTAAAATTGGTAATGTTTCGCGTGGCTTCATTTTCGCGCTTCTTTGACCTTCCGCAAAAATTAAATCCTCACTAAATTTAAACTTCGGTAAAGGTCACACGTAAATGGACACAAATGCACCCTGGTCCGCGTAAATAAAAGCACCGGGAAATGTGTCAATTACTCATTCCGCGAAAATTTGGCCGCGCAATGATTACCACTTTTACAGTTTTAATAAC
>JAQIWR010001016.1:0-15665 GCA_034695945.1 Glomeris hexasticha
ACGCTCTCAAATCCTGCAGCATATTTTTGCAGTTCGAAAATCCTGCAGGATCCTGCATGAATTTTTGTACTGGGAATTATAGTGTGTGAACGAACATATGAATTGTAATCTGCTGCAATATTTAATGTAGCCTATTGAAAGTGTACGCATGTTATATAAGCGTTTATATTATTTATTTAGCACCTGATATTCTAGCGGAGGTGATAGAAGAATTGAAATTACACAAACGTCTGAGACAGGAGCACCTCCCCGTCCTGATTCGCAGCAACCTTCGTAGGCTTAACTTTTCCGGATGGGAAATTCCAATTGAACTTTCATTTATTTCTGAGAAGACCCAGGTCTGTCACTTGAAGTTTCTTCGATCACATTACTCAGTATTAGTTTTTGTCATGTTGCCATAGTTTTTGTTACGCACAGAACCTGCAGGATTTGGATTTATCATTTTGTGGAAATGTTACAACCGAAAACCTGTGTTTGCTGGCTCAACATTCGCCGAATTTGAAGATTGTTATCTTGATACGTACGCCGTGCAATGATGAAGTATTGCATAGACTTGGAGAAAATTGTCCACGTCTTGAAAAATTGGACATTAGGGGTTGTGAGCAGGTCAGTCAGTGGTTGTAAAATACTATTTTATGAATTGCTGTAATTTCTTGTTTTTGCATAGGTCACCGATGCTGGGTTCTTGACAGATGAACCTAATAATTGGTTCATGCAACTAAATTGCTTGTATGTAAGACAAACAAAGATGACCAAAACTGGTGTATCATATGCCTTGAAAACTTTCAAACACCTTCAGGATTTTGACTTTGAAAATGTGCAGGATGTCATCCTAGATTTGACGAATGCTGATGAGTCCCCAAAAGAGTACAAGCTGCGCTCATTTGATGCCCTGTGCTTCAGCGATGTTTTCACAGTGCTTCGTATAATACCCCACTGCCCTTTCATTAGTGTCCTGCATCTTGAATCGGCAAAGATGACTGATTCAGACCTGGTTAGCCTTTCACAACTAAAACACTTGCAATCGCTAAGCCTCACCAATGGTGCTCAGCATCTGTTAACTTACGCTAATGGTGTAATGCCTTTTTTGGAACAGTTGGGGGAAAGGCTCACTATACTGGCATTGTCACAATTTAACAATGTTGATTTGGTTAGTTTAAGTAGGTTATGTACCTCTCTACAGCAACTGCAGCTGCTTTTTAACAAGAGTTATGTAAATGTAACCGGTGAGGAAGCCAGTTTGTGCGGATTTGGAAAACTAGACGCATTGGAGGTGGCGTGCGACACCATTGGCAGCATTTCAGAATCCCATATTTTGTTACTTGTGGGGCAAAGTCATAGTCTACGTAAGCTATTTGTGCAAAAGTGCCCAGCATTAACTGACGACGTTTTCAAAAAGGTCCTTGTCTTGAACCCTTTAAAATGCCTGCAAAATCTGCATCTTGAATACTGCGACTTCCTGACACCTGTTTCCGTGCACTTGCTGCTTACTATGCATAATGATCTATGTGAGGTTTCATTTTATGGGTGTCGGACAATTCAAAAGAACGATTGTGACGGAATGAAAAAAATTGTGCTGAAACATAACCTGGATTTGAAAATCAATTGGAGGTACAGTATGTGTGTATTATATGTGAATTACTGTCGTTAGCAAAAAAATTAACATGGCATTCATTATATTGCAGCAACCTAACTTGAAAAGAAAAGAGTATACATCAATTGTAACTGGCATTATTAAAATTGAATTGAACTGGTACGTTTTGTAAACTTTTTCCCCGGACTTTTCGCTCACCCTGTAGAAAACATTAGCTCTCTCCCACAACTCTTCCCACATTAGAAACGCCTTTTCATGACGCATGCGCAGTTAAGAAATATGGCAACAGGCAGGAAAAGCGCGCATTTGTGGCAGATTCGAACAAACTTTCGTGGTTTTTCGTATTTTCTGCTAGATTTTCGCGTTGTCTTTGATTACATTCGTCAGCTATGAAGTTAGTGAAACGCAAACGTACTCTTTCTGGGCTGGATGAACGGGATGAGTGCGAAGTTACAACAAAACGAAAGCAAGTTAGGCCTATTTTGTTAACCCTATTCGATATATCGGTAAATTATGTCGTCCAGCATGTCGAAAATCTACAAAGTTTGCGCGGTCTGCCCGATGTCGTAGGTGAGGTTGTTTTCCGACGATTTATCGAGGAAAAGTCTCTGAATAGTGCACAAAAAATACACGGTTTTAGCGTGTTTTGCGACGCATATGTCGAAATTCTCGAAAGCCTCAACTTGAGGAATTCAAGTATTTTTGTCAGAGATTCCTCAGATTATTTAAGTGTTGTAATGAAAAATGTAATGGAGTTAGATTTAGGACATTGTAACTTGGGCGTCGGACATGACATTTTGCTGAAGATTTCCGATATGAGAAGGTAATTTATATAGTTCCAGAAAATGCACATTTTGGGTGCTAAACTTTAGTATTTATACTGAAATATGCAGCTGTCACTACTAATGTTATTTGTCTTGTGTCCTCAAGATTACGCCGTCTCTGTTTGCGAAACAATGCAATAACAGATGACTGTTGGAGGAAAATGACGATGAGAAGCAGGATTTACAAAGATGGCATTCAACAATTAACAGATTTAGATCTATCAGGTACACGGTAACATTTGTATTGAAAAATGAGCTATAATAATTTTGACCAGACCTGTGAAATTGTTGCAAAATTTCTTCTCATTTAATGGTGTAATATACAAAATGAATTAATTTTTACGCTAATTTCATTCAAAATTTACACCAAATGCAGTTTGTGTCAAGGCAGTGCATCTAGCTATTATTTTCATTATATGTAAGTATGTTGTAATAAAAAAACTTTTCCAACATTCTTTCAGAGAATTTGCAGCTATCCAATAAGGCACTTCAGTTTTGCTCACATTTCCAACAGCTGAACTTCTTGGATTTATCACAGACTTGCATAGAGGTAATTATCTTGATGTTCTGTAATGATTCCCTTCCATAACATATTGAAATGCCTTTGTAATGTACCGCAACATTAATTATGAACCATTAAAACTAATTGAAGAATGCATCACCACCAGGTTTCAGCAGCAACCGTGTTTTGCGTAACAATGGACCTGGAATGCAAAACGAATGCTTTGTACCGCGAAATGTGGACACCATTTACAACCAGCGGATGGGCAAAAGACTTTGTGGACAACATAAAGGATGACCACACTGTATCAGCAACACTTGCTGCAAATGTTTCCAATCAAAAGGCTACTTCATTCTGTAAGTCTCAAATCCCAATCGTAAATTGAACCGAATGGTGGCAACACAATATTAAAGAGTTGTGAGTTAAGTTTTAAACTAAATACTTTATTCAGATAGGAAAAAGCCAAGTAAACAGGTCAAAAGCAGTTTGCAAAATGTGCAAGTATTGCCAAACAAACACTGCATTGTTTGTGTGCGAATGGACCGACAGTCAAGTGACCGTAACAGTGTATAAAATCCAATTGTCAGATACCGTCGTTAAATAAAATTAAATAGTAATACGTATACAAGTCAGTTGGATGTGATGACAATTTATTATCACACGACATTTAATACCTTATTATTATAAGTCAGATTACAGCGTCCAAATTACCAGTGGATGTTGTTGTATTTACCCGAATTTAACATTGAAAATAATAAAGCAATTTGTTTCGCAGTGGTGGCAGTTTGCAATCTAATATTTAAAAACAAAAGTTTGAATTCAATGAATTCTAAATTGGGGTAAATACAGTAATTGAAAGAAAGGTAACAAAGTCCGGAAAGGTGCAATACTTACCTGTATGTAACACATTGCACTGTATCAGTATGCAATTTTCTATATCAAATTTGCAAACAGATGTTAACAAAATATGCATAATTCAATTTTGAAGGGAGATTCAACATGTGCAGTTAATTAACCAGAGTTTATCTGAGTGAAGACGTACTGCGAGTACATTCACAGAACTTTGTCAGTATAAGTTTGTTTTCAAAAAACATTATTACTGAATTTTGTGGTGCAAAATGTACTTAATTTCACAAGTAGTTTCTTATAAATACAACACAGAATTCAGGATTTTCTTTAATTTGTGGAAAACTTTATTTGTAATTTATTTAGACCTTCATATAAAATTGCTTCGCCTCAAAATAAACAATCATAATTAAACAAATGTAGGTGTAATTTACCAACTGTGAAAGAACTTGCAGCATGTTTTCAACATTTACAAATGGAAAACTATCACTATTAAATTGATGCATGTGAAATTTATCGCAGAGTACGGGTCATCTGTCCGTTTCTCACAAATTCCAATCGGGGATTAATTAATAGCATGCAATTGCTTTTACTTCGTTTTCTTCTTGGCTTTTCTTAACGCCATCGATCATGGGCACTAACATTTTCCACACTGGTGTCTTGTTCAGTCGTAACAACGCATCTTTAACGTCTCTTCCTATCGCGAGAAGACGACCTGCCAAGAAAATACCATTTCAATACTATGCAGGAGAACTACCAAAGGGTTTTTCTTTTAACTGTCTATATACTAAGATTCTACTAATGGAAATTTAATCAAATTTAAATTATTGTACTCTGCAAGAACATGCAAGATGTGATTCGCTCGACACAGTTAAGTGCCCACTCAAACCTGAACCTCTCCTGCGATCTGGATGGTGATCTGGAAGATGATCGGGATCGCGACAGCTGTCTCTTGCGAGATCTAGAATCATACGAACTGGATCTGCCAACGAGATGGCCAAAGAGCGGGGTCAGTGCATGAACAGCTAATGAACAGCTGCACGTGAAAAAATGAACCAAGAAACGTTACAACGAGCCAGGTGTTATATACTACAATATTGGAGGACATGAAATGCCCAAAATGACAGGATACGAACATTAGATTTGATCTTCGGAGCAGTGTGGCATACACATTCCCTTTTAACCCTGTTACCTGGACCGTGAACGGGATCGTCTCCCGTTGCTTCCTTTATCGTTGGAATTAGGGCTTTTCGTATCGTGGCGAGAGTCGCTGCTTGAAGATCTGGAACTACGTGATCCAGAGCCGGAAGACCTCGATTTTGGCGAATGTTCGGTCTTGGTGGTAGCAGATTTCTCTACTCCGCTACCATCTCCTCCTTCCTCCTTCTTATCGTTACTGTCTTCCCCCCATCCACTCAAGTCGTACTTTGACAGATCGGCATCGTCATCATCTTCTTCCTCATCTTCTTCGTCTTCATCTTCAGCAGCAGCAGCAGCAACCTGAAACAATTATCACCAAGATTAAATGTATTGAAATCCAGACACAACTTTCATCATGTACCTGTACAGGTTTCGATACTCCTGGAGCGACAACCGGGGCTACGACATCTGTCGGTGATGCACTGTCATCGAGTTTGCCACGGAACTTCTTTTTCTTCCTTCCAAACTTAAAATAACAAGAATAATAGATTTCTCAATGGCAATTGAAGACCATATCATATAGGCCGTTTCACACAAAGTTGACGGCATTCACCTCGTCAAATTCACCGTCGGATTCCTCGCGTTCAATGTATTCGACATTTTCACGCTCATTGTAGCCACCGCCATACCCTTGCAAAAGAATCACAATATACATCGAAGTAAGGCAATTTTACCATCTTGACTTGTAGAGAGTTGCAAACCTGTTCTTTCTTCAACTTCCCCATATTTTGGTGCATTGCACATGTTACACTGTTGTCTTCGTGCCCAATTCACGTTACCGCACCTTGAAGCATATCTCGATATACATCATTATTGTCGAGTTGAAGATAAAATGACAAGGGTAAACATCATACTTGCTGCACTGCCAATCGTCTGCACTGAAAAGACCACCACTTTTTTCTGCAGCAGCTTTTCCTATTTCTGTCCCTAGTTTCTTTTTATTGGCGCTCTCGGCCTTTTCTGTAGAGAATGTGTACATATAGCATATTGCCCAAAATAAAGATATACAATGTTTAGATGTTTTATAAATTTTTTAAATTCGTGCAACTTGCCTTCGGTTTTCCCGCAACGATTGCAAGACGTTCGTCTCGCAAAGTTCACGTTGCCACACCTGAAAAATATACCACAAGTAATTTTTATCGCAAATTCCGCTTTGCATCAATGTTTGCATGCAGGTATAGAATATGAACACAAGGCAAAGTGGGACACCATTTTAATCGGAAGGGAAAATGGGACCAGAATTTGATGAAGTATTCGGAAAGAAGTTGAACTGTTTTGAACTCTATACATACTGTGGATCGCTGCAAACCCAATCGCCTTCGTTCATTCGGAACCTGGCCGCCATTTAACCCAATCCAACCCCTATCTGATGAATTTACTGCTAAATAAACCAGAGGAATGGAATAGACCACAGGCGTCGCCTAAATGCCTAAATAGAAAAAGGGGAGGAGACGTTTGGCAACACTGTCAAATTCAGCAATGGTAAAAAATGTTTAATTCTTTGTGATGCTGTAAATTAATCCTGCCAATCAAGTGAAAATAAAACTATTGTCAGATTCTTATAGAAAACTGAATTTATTCATATTTTATTTTGTAGATACGATTGGTGTTGTAGATGCAAGGCCCAGATCGATACCTTGGCTTGATCGATACGTAGTACTGTCCGTCATGGAGTTTGAAATTTCGCAGCGCTCCAAGCAAAGGTGTTGATCAGGGCGTCTAGTCGGCGGTGAATCGCGGAAGATGCCGGATCTGACTTCTTATTACAGCCGTCGTATCGATTGAAGTTGACGGATTGTCGTCTCCGGTTGGTTTGCGCTTCGAAAGGGCCACGAACGGGCCACACCTAGTCGAACTTGTGGTTTTTCGTTTGGCAGGTGAGACGAAGAAATGCGCGGAGAAACCTTTGGTTTTAGGCCTAACCAAAACCGCCGTGATCCCCCCCACCTTTTTTCCTTTTCCCCCCACCTCCTGTGTATTCGATTCTTTTATTATTCCGGACGAGTTCATCATCATCATCCACTCGCATGAATGTACATATTTGGCAAGATTGATCTGGTTTCGGCAAAAGTTGAAACGTGTATAATAACCCACATAAATGAGCAACTGATTCGTGGCGTTATTTCATTCGATAAAATTTAGGTTTCGTCATTATCATGCATCTAATCACTGGAAAGATTTGAAAGCGAGATATTTTTGTTCTGGTCAACTCCTTGGTCTTGTGTAAATCGCCAAAACTCCTTGGCCAAAAACTGTGCCTGAAATGGTTGAATTTAGCGGTAGAACTAAAAGATGAATTGGCCTACTAGCAAATTATGTGTAAAAAATGAACGGTTTAAGCTGTGAAATATTAGGTCACCTTTTCCTAGTTTTTGTGTGCATGTGGGCGGCTGCATGCTCCGTCACTGGGTGATTCCTAAAAATAATGTTTTTCATTTGTTGTATTTCCGCAGGGGGAGTTCTACCCGCAGCAACCGTTGTCTTGTCAACATAAAAATGGGGAAGTTGCTGTCGAAAATATTCGGAAACAAGGAAATGCGAATTTTGATGCTGGGTCTGGACGCTGCTGGAAAAACTAGTATCCTTCATATTTTTTTACAAGCCTGTAATTACAGTTGAAGTGTGGCTGGTGTGAATTTTTGTATGCAATTATTGAAAATGTAATAACATACGTGGAAGGTATTTCCATTTAGTGGCAACTTTTGCTTGTGGTTACTGTTTAAAAAATATATGTGGTTGGTGGGCATGGAGGAAAATATTACATGTCCAAGGGTAATACTTTCCTTAATGCCACAAATTACAATCAACAAAATTAAAAACAGGAATGTGTTTCATGCAAAGATTGTACAATTTGTGCACAAAAAGTAATGATGGAATGACAAAATTTATTACAGCAAGGTCTTTATTCAAGTAGACTTCATATTGATACACAATTATTAATCCTTAATTAACCATCAGCTATTCTCTATAAATTAAAACTTGGCCAATCGGTAACAACAATACCTACCGTCGGCTTTAACGTGGAGACAGTTACATATAAGAATGTAAAATTCAATGTTTGGGTAAGTACGAGCTCTGTTGCATGATTATGTTGATGATTTAAAGATTTCAATGAACACTTTGTTCGAAAATCAGGATGTCGGAGGCCAAGACAAGATCCGTCCACTCTGGAGGCATTACTACACCGGCACGCAAGGTCTAATATTTGTGGTGGACTGTGTGGACCGTGATAGGATAGACGAGGCAAAGCAGGAGCTGCACAGGATAATAAATGACCGAGAAATGAGGGATGCCATAATCTTGATTTTTGCCAACAAACAGGACATTCCCGACGGTTTGTATTATTTGCTATCTATCATCTTATGCGAAAGTTAAAATTTTTAGAACAGTTTCTGAGGGAAATTCGTTTGCAGCCATGAAGCCTCACGAGATCCAGGAGAAGTTGGGCCTTACTCGTATCCGTGACCGCAATTGGTACGTGCAACCGTCGTGCGCAACGACAGGAGATGGCCTCTACGAAGGACTGACATGGTTGACGTCAAATCACAAGTCATGAGGCCATGGTATCGTAGCCCTTGCCCTACCCCGCTGGAAGGATCATCGCAGAAGCGGGCACCTGGCGGAAGAAGAAATAAAAACAAACGGACGACAAAAGGGCATTGGTGTGGTGGCTATAATTTTTGGTATAAAATCATCAGTCCGGGAATGGATTAAAAGGACTTGCCCAGAAAAGGAGGTAATTTTCAAAGAGACGGACATCTTTACCCCCATTATCAATTTCACAGTCTGATTATTCGGAGTAGAGTGTAAGCTTACAGAGGTATGTGCATGTGTGTGTGCTGTGCTGGGGTGTTGCGAGTGGGTGCAGACCGTGACAGAAAATGGAAAATGCGCCAGATTTGTACAGGATAGGTAAATTGGACCGTCTTGCACCCGATTGAACTGCTGGAACATTGGGGCTGTATATTTTGAGATCGTGGGCCTTCTGATGCCTATCAAGTGTAATGGTAAAATGGTACGTGAGGTCAATATTAGAATAATTGCATGTTGCTTTGGCTTTAAATTTTGGTTAGAAATAATAGGTTAAATTAGGTTGACCTTTGAATGTGGTACCCATCCGATGGTTCTTACGATGTGCAACGATCCAATTTACGAAATTGTGGGTTCATTTATCGATTGACGTTTCGAGGGATTGTAATATGCCAAGTACCAGATTATAAAATAGTTCGCATTTTACTCCATTGAGAAAGACTAATGTTTAAACAGTTAAATACTTGCGTTTTCTTGGGCAATTCGTTCAGAGACGACGTGATTAGACAATTGCTATTTCAGCTGGCCTCACGACAATTGTTGACATTCAAGAGTATCGCAAATCTCTGGTTTATTTCATTTCCCAATTGTATATGTGCTGAATGATTATATTTGGATATAGAGTGCATACGGTTGTAATTATTACTTTGGCAAGGGAAACTGTTCAAACCAAAACTCTGTCATTTTCAGGCTTTAACCAGCTATTTCACTTTCATCAACTTGACTGCCAAGCGCACAATGTATAATTATGACATTTATTTAATAAGTACTATGAAATACCTTAAGATATTGGAAAATTCATTCGTAAAACTTATTTTAACTCGGTTAATGATTTTGAATACACACAATGGTTACCGATTAGGTTGATATTTTAAAACGCTGTTTCGTCAAAAAACATGTGTTAGCGTATCCCCCGCGTCATCAATGAAATTCCATCCTTGGCTGCTTTCTTTGCTGGAGTCTTTTTCTTGGGATCTACATCGAAACACTTCCATAACCTTAGTGTTTCATCTGCACCTACCGATGCAACTGTCGTCTCGTCGGGACTTATCACTATGTTGGTCACGCGGGAAGTGTGGCCTAATAAAAAAGTAATTTGAAGAATTCGGTATAAGTCATACCAGTGGTTTCTTACACTGTAATCTAACCATAGTACCTGTAAGCTCAGTGATTTTCTGCATTCCAGGATATTTCCAGATGGTCAGCTGATTATTGGCAAACCCGTGTCCAGATATAAGTTCTTTGTATTCGTTGGACCATAGAATACCGCACACCTGCAAGAATCGCCGGTCAAGTCTAATAAGTCGGTTGCTAATGGGCAAATCATAATTTGGCTTCGAACCTGAGAATGTGTGTCAAAGGAATCGATCAACACTCCCATATTGCAATTCCAAAACTTGATGCACCTATCGGCGGTACCTCCTCCACTCGCCAGGATGCTTGTATGCCACGGACACCAGGCCAAGGCCTAAATGTTACAGAAGGGAAGCAGTGTTAGATTCCATTTGAACAGAAAATAATGGCATGAATTACAAGATGAAGGCAATATACTTTGACAGCCGCTTGGTGTTGGTCAAACGTATAGAGCGGATTGGGTTCCGTGTACTTCTGTTGCGACGCGGCAGCCCATACGCAGACGAGGTTGTCGTTGCCTCCACTTGCCAAGAATCTTCCATCGGGTGACCACCTCAAACCGCAAACTTCTTGACCGTGGTATGTCGATGAGCTTACAACATGCTGAGGCACGCGTACATCATGGTGATGGATATTGCCGGATCGGCTGCCACTGTATTATAAATAAGCAAGCGTCATCAATCGTCTCCCAACACTGCACCACAATGTAAAATAGTTATACCTTGATAAAATATACGAGTTCCATGACAAGCTTCCTACTCGAAGGGAATGGCCCGTCATAGTACGAAGACATTTTACATGTTCTACATCCCACAACTGCAACCGGGAAGAAAATGTTACTAACTACCAATCTCTACTGTTTTGTAATTGCTTTTACCAGTGGCATAACCAGTCCAAATTCAACAACATTTACCTGAACTTCAGTAGTACTTGTTCCTATAGCTACGTGCGTACCATTCATCCACGAAACCGAGGACACGTAATCTTCAGGGCTTTCTAACTCAACAAGTTTAACTATTTCACCATTACTGGCATCCCAGACGAAAACGCAGCTACCAAGTGCAACTGCCAACTGGTTTCTGGCACCCCAGTCGATTATATTTAAATCTAAAGAAGGAAAATACAAGAGCACCGTTACAATCCATTCTGTAACATCCAACATGGTGATGGACCCAAAAATTTACAGTAATCGTCGATCATGTCCGGTGCGTCGAGAATCCTTTCCGGTGCTTGACGGATGTACCGGGACTTCTTAAAAGTGGAATTACATGTGCCTTGTCCGTAGAGGACTCGCAACTGGTTCAGATGTCCTGCTAACACATCTTTATTTATGCAACTTAAAGTATACAGCATGGTATACTGTTATTACCTTCAGGGGCAGATGGTGCCTTATTGGTATAGGACATAATTTTGACTTGGTTGATGTCGGTACCGTGAAGACTTTCACTGACAATTCTTTGGTATTCTTGCTTGCTTGGACTAGGTGGCTCAGATTTCCCATTTTGGCAATTCTCCTGTTGCTGCTGCATAATCTGTTGGAAAAATTAAAATGTTAAGGTTTTATTTACAGGTGCTGAAACAAGCTGAAATATTCTTTTGAACATATAGCACACATACCTTGAAATGACCTATATCAAATTGTGTGTTGGCTCTATTGGGTATAAAACGGTCTCCACCCATTGGTGTCTTAGGAGTTTTCGATTTACCTGCAAAGTTCACGTTGGAATTCCAAAACAATTTGTTGAAAATTATATTTCGAATGAACCGTTACGTTTAATATTTTTTCATTAACCTTTTCCAGGAGTTTTCCTCGGGGTTCTTCCCGGCGTCTTATTAGTGGCACTTTGATTAATACTAAATGAAGTAGATGGATTGGAGCAGAATGAGGTGGAAGTGGACTCAAGAGCTTTTCGGTGCCAACGAGGCATTGGGCCTTTTGCGACGGGTGCGTCAATCCGCCCCAAAACGCTTACGTCGGTTTCTCCGATAAATTGCGCCATTTTTGGCTTCAGACTGGTGTAAACGTCTTGGAGATTACCGGCGCCTTGATCGATCAGTCGAAATCAACTTCGGCTGCTATGCTGTTCAATTGAAACGAAAAAATAAATACCGTCACCACAAGTGACCGTTTGAGTTCTGGCCTGGAGAGTCACGGTTAGAATAAAAGCGAACGACGGCGGTTTTGAATTTCCTTGACCGAGTGTCATTGGGTAATCTGGCGGGTATTCAGCACGAGTAGAGCCAATCACAGCGGGCGTGATGTCAGAGTAGGCGGAGCATTTGACGCGAAGTAGCCAATTATTACACGACACGGACCTTAGTGTCATCTGGCGTGATTTCTGCGAATTAATTCAGCGAATAACAAGTAGTGAACTTGAAATTGTTGGCTGGCAGCTAAAATTTGAAGATGATTTCATGGAGGATTCTGGTTTCTCTTGCGTTGTTCGCATTTTGCCGGTCTGTAGTAGCGGACGAATATGAAGAATCAGTGAGCGAATTACCGGATGACATTTATTCATTAACTGCGCTGGACATTGACGGGGAAGAAGTGTCTTTGGACAAGTTTCGTGGCAAGGTACTGTGTAGGCCTAAAACAAAAACTCGCTTCCGGGATTTAAAGGCTTATTGGATGGCGCCGTGTGATGAATCTTCAAATTTTCTACTGGGTTTTGGTCTCTGCGAGAGTGTTATTGTATGATATACGGATGGACATGGGTTATATGACAGTCGCTTGGCTAAATATTGATCAAGATCTGACAATGAAATATCATATATGCGGTTGTTGGCCTTGGTGATTGGGGTGACTTGGCCGGGGTGAATGGACTGCTACATGCATGCTGTCTAGGAATTTCTCTTTTTTAACACCGGTACAAGAAGCGAATGGAAGGTGAATGAATTGTGCGATGAAAAAGTTTGGTAAATGATTTTTTGATTGGAAATTGTAATTAATAATGTGTAGTTTTTAATTGGTGGTCCCATACGGGATATTCCAAGTAACTTGTGAAAGTTCCAACAAAAATCATTTGCTGAATTGTAAAACAAGTTTGTGTGTTTGTTCACTACTAATAATTTGGATTTTATTTCCTGTAAGGTTCTTCTGATCGCAAATGTTGCCACTCACTGTGGTCATGCAGCATATAACTACGGAGGTCTCACTAGGATCCGTGACATATTGGACAGTTTGTTCCAGGGCCATTTCGAGATCCTTGCTTTCCCATGCAACCAATTTGCCGGACAAGAACCCGGCTCGGCTGAACAGATCAAAGCTTACGTGCAAGCTAATTTCGCTGCTGAATTCCCTCTCTTCCAGAAGATAGATGTTATAGGTAGTGAAGCTCACCCTGTCTTCAAAGTTATCAGTGGTAAGTATCTATTCTCATCACAGCAGTGTCCCTAAACTGCAAACACTTTCTTCAAATATATCATTCTTTTGCACAGGTCAGACTAACCAGACTCCAGACTGGAACTTCTGGAAGTACCTGGTGAATCACAAGGGAAAGGCTGTGAAGGCCTACGGACCAACTGTTGATCTGCAAGGGGTGTTTCACGATTGCCGCAATGCCATCGAAGACGCCATGAAGGACCAAGGCATTCCGGTGCCCGTAAGCGGGGCCCAACATCTCAAGATTGAGCTGTGATCGTTGATTGCATGGAAGCTGGCTTCCGGCATACAAACAAACCAAATAAAATATGTTTTTCTGTTGTATTGCATTCTTCATTGAAAATCGACATGGACTTCTGTTGGGTTTTTAACTGTTACAATATGCTTGTCTATGTTTAAGGGGGAACGGCATGCATCGGTAGGTGGTTAGTGATGAATGACGGTTTTCCGCGCTTCAAAAACTGATGTTCGGAAATTCGGCGCTGCTCAAGGCCAGTAGGGGCCATGATCACCATAAAATTGGGCCTAATACTGTAAAAGTGGTAATTGGCGCGCGGCCAAATTTTCGCGTGCTTTTAATTACGCGGGCAAGGGTGCATTTGTGTCCATTAACATGTGATTTTTGTCAGAGTTTACATTTAGCGAGGATTTAATTTTAGCGGAAGGTCAAAGAGCGCGAAAAGCGCGAAAATAAAGCCTCGCGAAACATTACCACTTTTACAGTATTTAGTCGTTTGGTACGAGACAGTTTTCTTTGCATAGCTCTTCTACATATCGTTTATTTCTTCAGTTAGGCAAAACCTGAGATGAATCTGCTACATTTTCGAATGCCTTTTCCGAGTTTCCACGGCAAACTTTGCCGTATGCAGGTATTTAACAATTGCTAGTAATTGTTTTGCAATGTGGAAACAATCATTGCCTGTGATATCACAAAAGTTCCTCCAAAAGGGATGATCGGGATGCATTTCTTTTCCGTGCACAAATACTGCTACAGAACAGTGGTTGTCCATTGTGATCCACCTCTGTATAACTGGTTTTAATCCCCCAGCTAGCATGCACAATTGAAGCACCGAGTCGCAAACCGTGACACTCCAATTGTTAGGAAGTTCTTCATCATTTTTCAGTGCCTTCGCAACGAGTATGAGATCCGCCAGACCATTGCTGCGAAAGTGTGGCAAACACATTTGTTGAAGTTGAACAACATTCATGCTCGTTTCGTGAATCCCTTGAGCATGTCCTAAAAGTATCACCGTATTTTGAGGTTCCGCTGGCGGACCTATAAGGTACAATACCTGTGGGAAAACAGGTATCCTGTTAGCAACAGATCCTCTTTGTCGTTATTTAAATTATAGAATAATTTTCAACGTACGTTTTGGAGCGGAATTGCAATCTCCGGCTGTTGGCAGTGAATATTCTTGACGATGGAGCAAGGATGAGGGCACAAAGGGTGAGACACATTTTCAGATACTGTTGGTGAACATGCATCAGTGTTAGCATATCCATTGTACAAATTGTCTTGTGAGGTATCCTCAGGTTTGATGGTCATGGGTGAACATGCATCAGTGTTAGCATTTCCATTGTACAATTTGTCTCGTGAGGTATCCTCAGGTTCGGCTTTGATGGTAAGAAGAGTACCAACCTGATGTCAAACCAATGCAATGTAATGTGGTTTCAACTTTTCAAATACCATTCTAATATATGGGCACAATTTCAATTACATTACTAGCGCTTGTTGATGGATTTGGGTAACTGTCCACAATGCTGGATGGCTCTTCATTTGGTTCCTAGGAATTCCACATAAAATCTTTTCTATATTATAAAAGTGTTTTGGTTTTGTCATACTGAAGCTTACCTTTGCATAATAATTGTGTTCATCCAATTTTATAGGAAGCGGATTCAATTTTTCTAGTTCCCGTATTATACGCCTTAGCCGTGCATGTTTGTATATCCTTCCAATTTTTTTCCTCTTGGGCATCTTGGGCATCGCAATTATCTATTTTCCTGCAAATAACACTATACCGTTATGTTCATATACAACAAATACTCATCACATGTCCTGTTATGTTATGATGTGATATGATGAAACGATCAACTCATGAAAATGTAAGGCTATGTTGAATTTCAGTTTTATATGGATTTAAGGTTATGGATATATGCATGGTTATGAATTTAAAGCCCATACATATTATTTGGTTGTTCAATATCATTTAAACAAAGAATTGTTATGGCAGAATCGGTTAAATTACTCCAAGAGGTGTACATATTCAGTGGTCGGTAGGTTCCCATTGGGAATGGCCCGTTTTGGTGTAACCGTTTTGGTGTGTGCCCTATTTGGTGTGTGCCCTATTTGGTGCAGGCATGTTTTGGAGTAGG
>JAQIWR010001017.1:0-15663 GCA_034695945.1 Glomeris hexasticha
TACGCATGCTAAGGCTAATTACCGGAAGTAGATAATCAAAATCGGTTTTCAGATTATTTTTTTCGTGTTATTCCACATAGAATACAGGTGGCGGTTTTGGATATCGTTTATAGATTTTTTGTTATGGGCCAAAATGTATATCCACTGAAAATTTGAAAAACCTGTTTTCGCCATTTGATTGGCTGAAAATAAGTTTTCTTGTTAAAGTACTCCATTTATCGGAGTTTTTTCGGCCAATGGCAAAACAATGAAAAGGGCCAATTCACAGTATGAGGAACAAAATTATACTGCCTTCAGGCATTGATTTATACCTGGTGGTGAAAATGCAAGAGTCTCACCACCATTAATAGAAATGCTAATGCAACCAATTCACCTGCGGAATATGTGCCCCAATATTTTATGGGCGTTATTTTTCTTAGAGGCAAAAAACTATTTTATGTTTCAGAAAATAATTGTAAACAATACTTTAATAAGCATGTGAAACCTTGTTTTATCGAACATTTGAAATCACCGTAGCTTTAAGTTTAAAATAAAAATCGGGTAATACTTTCCGGAAAGCTTTTATGTATTTTTGCAACCCAAATGACTGAAATTGGTGCAGCCAGGGCCGTACCAGCCGGACCGCTTCCCTGGCCGGTCCCGCAGAATAGTTTCGAAAATTATTAATTTCAAAATGGAATTAGTTCGAAAACGTACTGGGAATAAATTGTAATAGGAATCGTTTTGAATAGGAATAGCTTTTAAACTGGATTTATTTCGAACTGAATTTGTGTGGATAGTGTATAATAATTTTCGAATCTAATCCGCAGTCTGATTGAATCTAATCCGCATAGTTTCGGAATTAATACTTTTCGAAACTATTCTGGCGGCCCCCACAGCCTTGCGGATACTTGTAGCAAGATGACGGATCCAAAATAACCAAAACACTGCAATTTGTGCCATAAAACGGCATTTTTGAATAAAAAACCTGCAAAACAGCAGTTCTATGGTACAAACTGCGTTTTTTATCTAAGGAATGACTTTGACAGTAATATCTTGGTAATATTCATCCACAATCTTAAATGAAGCACGAACACTTGTGTCGAAGTTGAAATATTTCAAATCAAGTGTTGGTGCGTCATAACGCTCCAAGCAGTGACGCACGGCAAGCAAAGTTTGTCAGTGCTGCAACTCGATTCACAGCCGACGCAACATTGACGTACGTCAAGGAGGGACGAATTTAGCGAAATGCATGCTTTGAAGCAAGATTGTGAATCAGCCTTTAGTCACAAAAGGGACGTAAGGTAGTGTGGGTGGCGTTAGGAGTGAGCGGCGGATGATAATAAAGGCACCTCCATCCTTTACACGAACCGGTCCTTGGTCGACATAACCGTTCATAACCCATAATGCACGACGTGTAGGGCTTCGTGTCGAGCAATTGGCCGAAGTCCTTACAAATTGGGGGACCATCCTGGATCCCGTTTTGAAAGATCGACCCAACCAATGAGCTGTACATGTGAGAGGAGTGGCGGCAGCAGCGCTGCAGCTCGATCCGTGGCGCCCCGCGACGTGTGCAGACACACACACTTTGGTGCAGTGCATTGTGGGATCGAATTTACCGCCATGCTCCCGCACGCGGCTTCCCGCACCTGCAAATGTTTGTGCGAATCGATCTGCTGAGCTTGATCATTGGCCTGCTCTACAAATAAAATCCAGTGTTACCTTGAAAGGTAATTGTGGACTAACATAGAGGATGCTTGTTTTATAATAACAAATAATGCGATTTCCGTAATTTTTTTGCAGATATAAACTTTGATCTACCAACGTCGCCTATGAACGCTTAAGCGTTTTGCGGGAACATGGCGGCGCTAGCTTGTCGTATTACCCACAGATCGTTCTGCGCATACTCGTCGCCACTCCTCTCACATGTACAGCTCATTGACCCAACCACCAAAGACCATACATAATTAGAAGGATGGCACCAACTTTGCCCGTCTCTCGAAAGGCCTCTCGTCCGAGAGCGCCCGACTCCCAGGTACCACGAGCGACGTCACCAGCGCCGATGAAATGGCCTCGACAACCTGGCCGACCCCGGCTGAAGAAAGGTCCGAGAACCGATCAGCGCAGTTCTTCAGCTTCGGCTGTGGCGAACGCGAACGTTGCATCAACCGTGAGTACTACGTTGAACCCCGTCAGTGACGAGCAGTCAGTCGCGTAACTGCGCTCTGTCATGGGGTTAGAAGCTCGTATAGGCGCTACCTTGGCCCAAACCCTAGTTGAGTGGCAGATTGCGCCAACTCAATCTGAATCCAACCGGTACCACAACTACCGACACCAATCCTCTTAACCCCATCTCTTCTGTACAACCTATTCCCATTTCCTCCTCGGCATCGACTCCCGTTAACGAGATTGCACGTCCATCCGTAAATGTTTCCCGAAGCAGCGATTTACCTGCACGCGGTAATCGATATATCTTGGTGATAGTCGACTATTTCACTAAATGGGCAGAGATCTTTCTCTTATGTTCAAGCAAAACACAAATTATAAGGGATAGAGTAATTGAAGCATGTTGTAGGATGGGGTTTCCGGTGAAGATTTTATCCGATAAAAGACCGCAATTCGTTTCTGATCTCTGGTATAGCCTGTGGCAGCATTTTGGTGTGAAAGTAAAATATACAACGCCATATCACCCGCAGACGAATTACACTGAGCGCGTAAATAATACGCTGAAAACGATGTTAAAAACGTTCACCGACGAACACGTAGATTGGGATAATAGAATGAATGAGCTGGCATTTGCTTTGCGGACAGCCGTCAATTCTTCTACAGGTGTTGCACCCTCTGAATTACACATGGGACGGAAGTTACGATTTCCGTGGGATCTGAATTTCACTGAATTTGGTAGTGTTAAAGTGCGCGATGTTGGTGATAAACAAGCGTATGCTACCGCGTTAGGAGAACGGCTAACGCGTACTTGTGAATTCGTCCGAGTCAAAATGGCGGCAGCAAATGCGAAAAATGCAGCGAGATATAATAAAAAGCGTCGCGACCCTGATTTAAAAATTGGCGATCTAGTTATGAAAAGGACCCATTTTCTTTCTAACGCCGGGAAGCGCTTCTCCGCAGCATTTGCTAAAAGGAAAGAAGGACCGTTTGAAATCACCGCCGTTCCTTCTGTTAATGTCCGCGTATTGAAAAATGTTAAAACTGGCAAGGATATTGGACCCATTAATGTTTCGGAGCTCACGAAATTTACCCCTGCGGTGCTGCCGAACTTGCAAACAATAGTGTGCCCCACCGAGAAAAGAGTGCGGCATCCCTATAACTTGCGTTCAACTGGCCCCGCTTCCCCTCGCTAATCCCCTCGAAGACTATTTGGCTTCCTTGCTCTTGTTTTCTTAAGAGTATATCACGTTGATTTCGCCGACACTTCCTTTCAACACCATAGTTGTGAAAATTTCAGGATGTTAACCTTTTGAGCCCTTTGTGCGTTGTGCCCTTGCAGGTCATTTCCCGCCCACTGTTCTCTGATTAGTCGAAACTTTTTTGGTATAAATTGCTGCACTTGATTCTTAGTCAGTCTTGCTTTGTAAAGCGTCATCCTGTCACTTTGGGCGTTTTTACGGCCAGACTCCGTGCAATCTGTCAGTGCGATACCTGTTCGGGATTTTTGGATTTTTATTCGAGCGAGTGTTTCCGTTACATTGCAAGGTATGGTGCTCTGTTTACTATCGGTCGCGATTTACAGTTTTGGAATCACATTTTTCGATTAACACAATTAAACTTGGCGGATTTTCTTAATGTTACTCGTTACTTGTCTTCTTCCCCTCCCCCGTTTCCTGGCTTATTAACAAAGATGGCTGATTTAATCCGTGAGGTTACTTGGCTGGGCGGTGGCAAAGTTAAAGTCAAAATGGGAAACCCATATCGGCTTCCAAAGGTTGCCAAACTGATCGCTGTGGTTCCATTGCGGCAGACTGGTAGATCAACGGTTACATTCGAAGTTGAGACTGGTTATCCGTTTGCTACGGTGGGCTATGATGCGGGGTGTCAGATACCTAAGGATAACGAAATGGTGGAACCAAGTGCTCGCACTGCAATGTAGAGCTACGAGACTCGTTTTGTCCGCGCTAGTCTCTGTAACGCCTTGTCTGGATTGTCGTTCGAGTAAAAGCCCTGTCAAAATTATTGGTACGGACGAATTGATTATACTTTTGTGTGCATTTAATTACACTTGTGTTGTCCCGCTTTTAGAGATGGCGTTGTTGCTCACATCCCCTTGCCCCTCCCCCAGCTGTTTCTATTGTTCCCCTCCTCGTCCGTTTCCTCCAGACCTTTCGGATTCTCCTCCTCCTCTCCCGCTCTTCATCCTCTCCGACTTTCGGTCTTTGACCATATCTCACTATGTCCACCCGCCTGTGTCCGCCTGTGTCCGAGGTTCGGGGCCTTTCGAGTCCTTGCCCAGTTCCTCGCTCCTCTTCTTATACCGTGTCCTTGTTCACCCCCTTCTACCTCCTTTAACACTTCCCTATCTGATGGTGTCGGTGGGAGTATGGACAGTCGTCGAGGCAGTGGAAATGGTGGTCCTGCGAAGCGGGCTCGTTCGTCAAGAAGATCGCGGAGCAGACCGGTACGTGGTCGTGGTAATCGTGATCCGACGATGGATGAGTGCCTCGCTACTTTCGCGCCCACAGTGCGAGCAGCGGGGATTTCATTTCTGCGTGCGTTGGCAGTGTCCACTCTTCCCATCGCCGACCGCAGAGGGCTGCGTCAGGGTCTCACCAACCTTTTGGAATATTTAATAACGTTGTTTGTCTCCGCCACTGGGTTTCGTCACCCGAATGACGTGCACGACGTGAGACAAATGACGTTGGACGAGTGGTTCACCATGGTGCGGGCGGCTTTCCGCGCAGCGGCACAGCTTCCTAGTCTGGATACGGCGGTTGGAGCTGGACCCTCTACGCGAAGTACGGAGCGGCCTAACCCTCTGCCTCAGGGGCATCCTCCGGCTGAGAGTGACAGCGGCTCCGACAAGTAGGGGCGGTGTTGCGGTTGCGGAAGAAGACGGCATCATGGGGAGCTGGAGCTGTCCGGTTCCAAAAGACGCGGTCGAACACGTTTTCGTATGGCGAGCATGTTGTCGCACGTGACCTTCTTGAATTTTTCATTTCTCACATCTTTGTACGGTGCGGTGCTACGTCGGAACAACATGGCGGGCATGATGCCGCACGTCGTTGGTGGGTGGGAAATATTGTTTCAATTGGGGTCGCGGTTGCGATGGTCTCCGTAATGAAATGCCACACGTGTGATGGGTGGTGTCCGTTTTTGCTTCACCCAGTAACCCTGTTTATTTTGTTTTATTTTAGTGCCACGCGCTCGCAATTACGTCACCCCCATGCCGTAAGTCCTCGCCAAATTAGGGGGGAAGGAGCGGTAAGGGGTAAGATCGGCGGTACCTTGGGGTATGTTGGAAACGTCCTTTGAACACTACCGAACGACTCCCCCCCTAACTATTTTTCGCGCTCGTTAACGTTAACGGCTCTTGCACCTTCCTGCGACTTCTAAACATAGTGCCCTAGTCAAATGGGACACGAATGGGTGGAAGTGGAAGATGCGAGACGTAAACAACCGATAGTATAAAAACCAGGTGCAAACTTGCACTCGTGGTCAGTATTTACGATTCCTCCGCGGGAGCTCTTGCCTCCGTGTGTGACCATCTGACCGATGTCAACACTGGCGACTTAGGCTGCACGTACGGCACGAATGCGTGAGAGGCGCATCCTTAGCGTGTAACAGTTAAAGATAGGGACATAAGGTATTGTGGGTGACGGAAGGAGCGAGCGGCGAGTACAGTAATAAAGGCACCCAAATCCTTCGCATCGACGTGGTCTAAGTAGACAACGCGTACCGTTCTTATACCAATACGAACGAAGTGTGGGCTTCCATTTGAGAAATCGATGGAAGCCTTACAGCCATTATATCTATAGCTATATATATATATACATATAATTTTTCCAGCACTTATTAAATGTCATTTATATTCTGTACCTCCATTCTTGTAAATGGAAATGCTTTATTGTAACTTGCATGGCCACACTTTGAAGACTTTGAAAGAATTGAGTCCTTTTTTTTAAACAAAGGATGTGGTAGGAACTGACTAAATTCCAGGCTTTAGGAGTTAATTGTATGCAAAAATGTTGAATAAAAGACAATTTGAATAGCCTCTAGCAGCAGTCGAACTTAACTGAATTATGTCCTGTCACTAAAACGTTATGAATCATACGTGCATGCAAAGATAAATAGCCCAACAAGATGGCGCCTTTGTTGAAAGTTCAGACTGCAGAACGCCACTGGTCATCTCCAACTCTGTTTCTTACAAATTCAACATAAAAAGTGTATATAGAAAAGATTTATTATCATCAGTGACAGGAATGAAATACCATTGCAATCAATCAATATGCACTGCACATGCATGCAAAATGCACATGCTGCAAAATGGTCAAATTCGGTTGCGAAGCCATTCACAAGTTGAAACTGTGATTTCACATATCCTTTATTCGCTCTCGCCTTTACCATATAGCCCTGCAATTTAGTTATAAAATGAAACATTTATGCATCTGGTCGTATTGACTGTACCCATAATTTTCAGGCTATTTCTAGAATCAATTTATTACAAGAGAATAAAAGAACATCTTCGCATGCAGAACATCTTACACTCAAAATGAAAACCCTGAAATGCAAGAATTGGATATTTTTCAAACCCTATAGCTGCCATCTAAAATTGGACATTTTATAATATATAACTGATGTCCGATACGAATCTTGAACATCAATACTCAAGACATGCTACCTCGTTTGCATAATAAGCTAAAATAATTCAGGACTTCAAATGTACATATTATATATGAAACTTTCCGAACTTCGGCAGCAATTAATTTGGGATCATACAAATTGATATTTAAAGCAAGCTGGTGTCTGTGGATTTATGGTTCATTGCATATTGCATATACATTGGATGCATGCTGGCAATATTTAATTACAACAAAAAGTATGGTACTGCATGATACCAGATATATAAATAAACAAATTTCTTTGACAATTTCCCATAAAATTATCAATGAACAATTGGGTCCATGTCAGGGCTCTCTTATAAAATGGCTGAACAATTTGTAAGATTGGCATTGTCTTCCCCATCATGCTGCCGGATACAGCTTTTGGTGTAAGTTGGCTTTTACTTTAGAATTATTAGGGTCTGTTTAATATTAATTAATTTATGATTGTAGACCACTTCTCGTTTTTATAATGGTGTGTACGTGATTCTTGCGTACATTGTCAATTGGATGGATTGTTCCACGATCGAGCCTATTGTAAGTTTATATAGTTAATATCTGACCTAGAAGAGAGGTTAATAGTCGCGTCTCGATTTTCAAGATTGTGTATGCCTGAGGATGGACCCTATGCTGGTCCGAAACATGTAGCAACACACGTTATAGTGTGAAAATTTTATGAGAAGTGGAATAAACCCTTGTATGCTGGTTGACAAGTTCCTCATAATTACACTCCATGATGAAGTTCAACTAGATTTAATACTCTGATATTTATTATCAATGAGTTCTTGCCAGTGCATGCAACCAGCAGAAAGCATTGTTTCTATACTTTTTAAGGATATTTACATCATAAAAGAAAGTTTCGTATTGCAGAAGTGTGTTCATGCAATGACAGCAAAATCATTTTAGTGAGCGGATTATATTCTTGAGCTTTTGATTTTTTTACAGAAAAATTAAGACATTGGAATTTGCTTTGCAATATCGAGGTAAATTATTTTGCAATTTAAGTTTGGGTAACACTCAACAGATTGTCATGGATTATATTGTGATGTAATATTTGTTTTCAATCAATAATTTAGTTCATTTATGCAGTACACTTTTGTATGATCTAAAAGAAAAACATGGTTATGGAATTACATCACATTGCAGATTTTAAAGATGGCATGTTCCACCCACAATATCGATTTCACAAAACATTTTCTAATATTGTCATGCACAAGTTTGTTTGAAAAGTCAGCTTGGTATATGTGTAGAAAAGCTGCAGGATCCGATAAATGTTTATACAGGTGTATGTGCGCACTGGTCAGCACAAATTAAAGACCTACATAGCTGTCTAACGACATATCTTGCCAAAAATAACGCAATGACTGCAGTCCAATGATATGTGGTATTATGTGTGGGCTGTGTAGCTTATCTGGTAAGAACTCGTTTCAGTTGCCGTGGATATAATGATATGTTGGCAATAATTTGCAATCTCACTCCACAGGATGCCCACAAAGTAATGGTGCAGTTTGTAAGATAATTTACAAAATATTGCACATAGCAATGGTGAATTTTTCTTACCTGCATTATTAAAAGAGCTTAAAACTTACATCAAATATGTAGGTCAGGATTACTAGCTTGATTTAGTAGTATATGTGCAGTAGATTCTGGTGAAGTGGCACACCGGTTAAACGGGACAATCGGTTAATTGGTGAGAACAAAAACAAATAGGGAAATATAATCTCAGTTGACTTCACTTATATGTGGGACACATGCCATTTATTTATTAGGGACAATTACTGTACTAGCTAGAAGGCACACTTGTAGAGTGTGGTGGGCAGGCTAATATTGATGGGTCATCACAAGTAATCTCAGCTTTAACAAATACGTGTTTATTCCTACATGGAATTGTAATTACATGTGTATATGCATTTGAATAATACATTCCATTGAAACTAAATTATTTGAAACTACATTTATGCTTGACACATAAAGTAACAATGTCTTCATGCTAATTATTTATTCACGTTTAATCTCTGCAATTATTTTAAGAATTGAGCCTATTTATATAGCTCTGATAAACAATGCAATTAAACTTGGCCATATTCTCCATAGTGTATATAGCAGACTGCATTCATGACAATTTCAAATATATAAATATCCAAACTGAAGGCAAAAGCTTGACTGTGTTTCATGTCCTTTCTCCTCCACGTTGGTAATATTGTTTGGACTTGGGTGAGACATTGATCTACGATTGGAAAGAAATGGTCAATCTAACATGGGCCATATAATGCTGCCATAGCAATCAGCCAACCGAAAGTAGGATGAGATAAAAGCTGCTGATTATTAATCTCCAAATCCACGTGTAGATCAATAGTGGTTATAATCAAGAACAAATCGCACCGAGTAAATATAATTATGCTATGTCAAGAGTAGATAATGTTTAGCCCTTATATATATATATTATGCATCCATCATAAATGTCCAGCCTTATTTGTGTATGGTACGTGCAATATTGCCACATTTATGACACGCTTAATTACATAAATGCTTTCATATGATGAATATTAAGAAAGTTTCCGAGTTCAGCATTGTATTTATGTTCTTGTTATTATGTAATATTGCATTATATTGATCTTAAGGCCAGCTTAAAAGATGCAGTGAGTATGGCGTTTGGAGTTTCAGGTGGCTAATCTGGCCTGGTTATTTATTAATGTTGTCACTATCATGATTTTTTGATCAAGGATAATGTTGAAACAGATTCATATGAATATTTGAAAGATAATTGTGCATCATTGGGCATTGTGTTACTTTCTCTGCATAGCTTTTCCACTTGCTTCAACCATTTTTTACACAGCTTTTTCCTATCTTCCTATCTTCAAGTGGCGATTGAATCTCCATTTATGGAGCGTCACATTGGCACCAAATCGTAAATTCGTTCTAGATCATGGGGCAAATTCCGATAATGCATTAAATTTGATGGCAGATGGCAGTTGCTGTGTTTTTAGTATGGTTATACATATAGAACGCAGATTGCATAGGCAATAAATTGTTGAACAATATTATGGATGTCAAAATATAATAGGCTCTTAACAGGCAACTTTATACAACACATGCTCACTGAGGCGCATATTTTATTGGATGGTTGCGTCTTTTCCTTGAGAAGAAACAAAATACGCTGAATGTGTCGATAATGCTGCTGCCATAATAAAATTTAGCTTACAACCCACAAAACTTTCCACGTGCAGAGCATTCAGTATAAGCATAAAAGCACGATTCCATAAATATGCGGCCAACTTTAACAGGTGGCCAACATATCTATCTATAAATGCACATAAAACGATCAGTACGTGTGTTAGACGTTGTTTCAATGCTGGTGAATTTACAAGAATTTATTTCCATCTAAAAACTGCTGACATGTAGGGTTGGTCAACTTGACAAGTTTCATTGTATTATATGATGGAAACGACATACTGACGTACAAGGTTAATGAAATTATTGATGCAGATTTGTTTTAAACGTCACATTATGCTGATCGAAAGAGTGTTTAATTTTTATCTGTCAGACCAATTTAAAGGTGAACTGAAAGTCTTTAATTAATCTACCATGAAATTCAAAAATTAACATATACATATGTGTACATAGAAAGCTCTTTAAGAGGTTTTTGAAGCCGATTTCAAATCTAATTTTCGAATTTTTCTGAAACGAATATTATTCAAATGCTCATGTAATATGAATACTGTATAATATATTGTCGCATTTTGTTTAAAACCCTGATATTGTTTATGCATATTGATCGATGCAATACTATAATGGACTAATTAATTGAGTATAGGCCACTATCCTAGTGCATTTGATTTATCGGTCCCAGTGGCACAACAATATCCATTCCCTGTATGTAATAATGCTGTTTTCATTAGATATATATATATATTGCAATTCCTAATGGGCCAGCATCGAAGTATATCTGTTAAACAATAAGTCGCACAATTAAACTATAAATACAGGGTGCGGCAGTGCAGCGTCCTCGATTTTGGAGGAGCGTATAGCTAGGAGTAGGGTGGGAGTACAGCCGTGGGGATGGTGCAGTTGGAGAGCTGTGTTAATGCAATTTTCAGTAATAGCATCGCGCGTTTGTTGTAGAAGAGTGTTATGGTATGATTGAAAAATTCACCCTGAGATTTGTAATATACGATAGTTTCTAACCCAACATTTCATATTACTTATTCAAGTAATGTATAACATGCAAAACTGAGTACGTATTTGAGTAGATCGTAGGCTGCAAGTTTATTTACTTTATGGATAATGGTTGCCATAACTTGAGGCATATGAATATACGAAGTTGAGTAATCAGAAATATACTACATATGCTATACATACTTTTGAAAGATTGATGTAAATGCCAAAAAGCACTCTGGGTAATATGACAAGCAACAAACTAGGTTGACAATGCAGCACAGTGAAAGTAACAGGAATGTACTACATGTATACTAAAATGTCAAAACTTTTGTTTATTTATAAAATGCAGCTACATGTTCTGATAGCATCTCAAAACGTCACATATATTTTGTATCGTCGTCCAGCTAGAGATTTAGCAATTCCAATGAGACCAAATATTATTAGTTTTATGCATGGTTGTACATTTTTATACATACTGTATATAGAGTAATTCATGTTGTTTAAAGGTTTATTGGTTTCATATATGGGCCGGGGCACATGTAAACTTGGATGCAATTTAGCCATCTTACTACTGTGTGCCCAGTAAACATTTTGACATTAAACTCGTTGCAGACCAACAACAGCATACAGCAGACAGCAGACAGCATATTCAGCAGATTTTATATAAAAATATTTTTGAAAACACTTTTTAACCGAAGGAAAGCTGTTCCATACAGTTGGATGTGTTGCATCTAACTCTACCTATATTTGAATGTCATTTATAGTTGGAAAAATTAGAAAATTGACATTTTAAGAGGTTTCTTGAGGAATTTTTGAATGTATAATGACAAAGCAATTCATGCAATACATGGTTGCTAGGTGTTGTCAATAGGGTGTCATAGAGCAATATGACGAATTAAGTGAAATACAATTTTTAAATAGCTCACAACATTATTTTGCAGACTTCATGGTGCAGGCATAAACAGGTCTCATAAAACTTTCCAGTTTCCTTCATTTTATGTCATTATTCCATTTTGAAATTTCCAACCATATTAGGGCCTACTGCAAGTCATTTACATAAATGCAAAGAATTTGTGATTTGTGAAGCATGATGCAGTTTGGATCATCTTGCCCCAAGTATTCAACCCAATTTTACATCCGCAATGATTTGCCCTTTCTTTTTAATGAAGTGAATGTGTCTACTGTATATTATATCTACTTCCATCTTTGTTTCACCTGAGGCTACTCCAAGGCTATATTCTCTTGCGAAGTAGGCCATCCATATCAGCAATATTTAGTTGCAATTTACCAGGAAACCCACAGGCATGGAATATTATCATTTGTAATTTTACACTTAAAATGAAGGAAATTTGTCCATATCGAACAATCCAATCTCATCATTATGAACACTGCCTGGCTAACATTTGTGATAGATATATCAACTCGAGTTGCACTGCTGTCCAATCTTGTAATGGTTGTCTTGCTTTCTCCATTTGAGTTTTCCCCCATATTTTTTCATATAACCTTGAGACAAATGTTTGGATTTGGATCGAAACCTGAATAAAGCCAGATTTACGTCTACGTGGGCACTTTGTTTGGGTTCTAAATCACGCAAAGTATAGTCTATTGCAAGCAATAACATAGCCTCAGACCACTGCAGCATTTTTCTTTTTTATATTGGCAACTCTTACTTAGGCCCTTGCAATGTGTAACGTCACCTTGCTGCATTAGGAAAGAACAGACGGATCATACATTATAAATAATTAGAGCTTGCTGCTAGTACAACTGCAGTCAGCTGACAGTAACAAATCGATGTACGCACTCTGAACTGGTTAAAGTATATATAGCTATAGATATTTTTCCTCTTATAAGAATTCTTTGTAAAGTATTTATAATAGTTGTATAATTACTGTGTTCTTTCTAACATTGGCTTCATTAGTTAAAGTTAGTACAATGTAAACGAGATTTGGACTAAGCTTATGAGGCCTCTTTCAATTGTGATCTTGATGTGTCACAGCTATGGTCCAAAAATCTCTACTGCAGCAGGGAGTATTCGTGTGAAATTAATTTTTTACAGCGTGGTGCAAAAGTTTGCAGAAATTGCTAATAACTTGGACAAGAAGTGTCGGACAAAAGAAATAATGGTATTTGGCTCGGTCACATATGGCAGGGAACATCCATGTATGACATCATCCATGGCCTTGGAACATTTGTTCAAGGTCACAGAGATCCTAATTTGCTCAATTTTTGCGTTATGTGGGGAGTATAAATTAGGAAAATAGAGTCAACAGTATTGTGAACAAGTTGTTGAAAACGGATCTGAAATAGGTGAAGAATTGCAGAAATTATCGTAATAAGAGTTGTGCTTCCTGCCACTGAAAACAGATTGCCCAGCCCAACATGTTATGCCTTGCAGGGAAGCGCTATACAGCCTGCAACCATTCACACACATTTGTATGCTAAATGTTTAGCTATAAACCCCGGGGTTGTTGACAACGTTTTGACTATACATTGTAGGTATATTTAGGTAGTATTTACAGTTTAGCTGTTGTGTATTGTGTATATTCATCGTCACATCCGCCCGCTATGATGAGCATTTTGCATCACCAAATCCATTGACACAAATCTCATCACATGCAGATGATAACTTAATTCCCACTGTGAGTGATTGTGCAGGACATAACAGGTTGGGCGGGGCAGGCTGTTTTCAGTGGCACAGCACAACGCGGATCTCAATAATTCCTGCAATTCTTTGTCTACAAATCCGTTTTCGGCAACTTGCTCAGAATATACTATGCTTCATTTTCCTAATGTATACCAAGAAGGTTGAAATATAACTGCTTCAAGGTCATCCGTGTTCTAACTTTTGAAATATTAAAGATAGAACAAAAAAGTGAATTAGTGGCATTGAGAGCACTGAAATTAAATGCTAAAAACTGTGACGTCAGAATTTTATCACGTTATGGAAATTTACAGGGAATTTGTGCGGCCAACATCGCAGACAGATGTAGAGCGATGCAGCGAAACCATTAACAGGTGCTCACAGCCTGCAATAGCATCTTGTGAAGCTCCAAAATTATTGTGGTGACAACACATCATTTCAAGTCAATGGAAATACTAGGATTTTATTTGCAATATCTTTTGAACTTGCCTAACACTATAACACAACACACTAAATGAACAATGTCCACAATGAGTTGATTGAAACACAATAGAAGCAAGCTCTACAGGAGATGTTCGAAATGTCTACCATCTTCAGCAAAACAACTGTGCACGATGGATTAAGCTTCTGTGAACTGCAAGCATAATTTCCACTGGAATACTTCTGCATGCTGTTACAATTCGATTTTCCAAGTCCATGGGTGTTGTTATTGCCAACACATACACCGACGACCCCACATGTCCCCACAAGAAGAAGTTCAAAGGTGGTACATCAGGTGAGCGTTCAGGCCATGCTACAGGACCTCCTTGTCCGATCCAATTCCCGTGGAAAAGGCCATCAAGGTATGCATTGCACAATTAACGTTTTATCGCATAATGATCGATGTCCTACGTATGTATTTACAGATTTGTAATGACACAACGGCATTTACAGTGAAGGTAAAACGTTTGCAGTGCTACATTTGCAGGCTGTAAACCCCTGTTAATGGTTTCGCTGCATTGCTCTACAGCTTTTTGCGATGTTGGCCGCAGAATTTCCCTGTTAATTCTCATATTGCGATAAAATTCTGAAACCACAGTTTTTTGGCAAAAGTTCAGTGCTTTCAATGCCACTAATTCACTTTTTTTTATCTTTACTATTTCAAAAGTTAGAACACGGAAGCAAAGGTCGTACAACAAATTACAAATTGCAACACACCATTGTGTCTGGAAACCTTTAATTCCTATTTGTCCCCCTATTCAAATTTTGGTTACCTACAATGGTTTGGAAGTGATTGCTTGCATTTAGATTTTCCATTAAGCCTGTATAAAGACACAGGAATTCTTGAGTTGATTCTTTCTTCTCCAAATCAATTTCGTTCTTTCTCATTGGCAAACTTAACTGTGATACGCCACTCTTCCATCATACATCCTTCTCACTCTGCACGCATGCACAACTTCCACTCAGGACTTTCAAGTCCGGTTGCCTCTCTAACATTTCAAACACCTCTTCTGACTTTATCAATGTTTCATCAATGTCTTTTTAACCCCTTGTACACTCTATCCAGAGTTTAGTTGATAAAATACGCCCCGCCTCCGCCCCGCCTCCGCCCCGCCTCTTTTAATGCCTACGAGAAAAAGCTGTTAAACTGTGTGTCCCCCCTTCCCTTTAGGTGAAAGTAGACTCTGTCATATCCACTTCCTTGTACGCCATGCACTATCTGTAGCATATACTCTACTTAATATTATGTTTATTCTTATCACTTTTGGTTGTGGTTATCGTAATCTGCTTTATCACCTACATAGGTCACAGTTGCAAAGCTGCCTCCTCCTTGTAAATACTTTACCATAGCTGGCTTTCACAGCTGCTGTGCTTTTAAATCGTCCACTTTTAACACTCTCTTTTAGTTATTTACCAGATCGTTTTTGTCGTTTTCTCTAAACAGCGTTCCGGTCTAAGAGCGAACTCGATTCCAGCAACGTGATTGGTCCGAGACTGCTTACGCCCAAAAACATCGCGCCACCGACAAATAGTTCCGTTGAATCCAAATCAGAAAACGAGAAACACGCTTTTCAA
>JAQIWR010001018.1:0-15647 GCA_034695945.1 Glomeris hexasticha
TTCGAATTTAATTAATAACTCGTTAACCATTGCGAATTGGTTAACATACCAAATAGCCATTCTCTATAGTTTTTCACGCTGAATAACATATACAAAAATTTTCTTGGCCTGGACTGTCCCTTTAAAACACTAACAGCACACTAGTCGTAGGTGTTAAACGATGTGTCTTGAATGTGTTAAGATGTCACCGTTATGTAATTTTATTTCTAATACAGTAAACAAACATTGTTGTATAATGAGAATATGCCATATCTGTCCATTCAAATTATCTGGAATAACATTTAACCCAGCCAGGTGTCAATACTTAAATGCGGCTTGACTGCATCACATCACACTTCCTAATTTGGTCTTTCACTGCATGCAGTACATTGATTAAAAAATGCCTGGCCGCTAACCTAATCTCTGGAATATTGCAGAACTTGTGTCGCTCTATGTATTTTGGCTTGCTGAACCACTTTCCAATTGGGATTGACCACCTATCTCAAACGGTCACAAAGTTAGAAATCGGTTGAACGTGAAATAAGGTCACCCTGTAAATTCAACTTTTGCATTGTAAAGCACATCTATGACTTCCAATATGTAGGTGAAAACAGACCTTAAAGATTTTGATTACTAAGAAAGTTATTTGATGCGGCCCTTATTTATTATCCACCCAGTATAGATACATAAATAACAATTAATTTGAGCAAAGTAAAATTTGTGCAAGAAGTAATGTGGTTACCTTATACTAGAATGCCTGAATTCAGTATCGGAAATACCGTACATAGTGAATACCACAAAACCCGCATGTAATTAAATAAGTATCAAATCAGTTTCCTCGACCGTGACATTACGTGCATTTAATTTGTTCATGTATAACATACATGATTTCTTTTTTATTATGGGAAAGTACCATTTATGACATCACAATGCTACATTTATATGAGCATTTTGGGAGTCTGAAGAGTGTATATCCCATAGGACATGCAGCTGCATTCGATTGCACGATATGGACAGGAATGCATAAAAACGAAATGCCTATGACGACCAGCAAATCAATCAACTTCGCATGCACGAGCCAACTGGATTTGACCATGATCAAATTCAAATTGAAGCCATATATGGTCGTTTGCAGCTATAAACCCATCCACTCTATTTAAACTCTTGCCTCAGGCAGGTCCAGCAATTATACTCCAACTATCCCCAATTATATCGCAAAAATTTTATCACCCTATTTTGTGAAAGTAGATTCACTTGCAGGTGGCTGTAGTTTCAGCTCATTGGTTTCAGCCTGGGGTGAAATTAAATTGCTATTGGCGAGGGAAGCAGAATCTAGGTGGCGCTGTTGATCACGTAAAAATGGTGCCGTTACCTGTACTACTCCATGTGTTTTCAGCAAGGAGGTTTGTTTTCAATGGCTGTTTCCGATTTTCGCATCGGATTCGTTCCAATTTTGGAATATGTAGGCATGTAGGCGATAAAAAACGTTGCCTACAGGAAGAAGAGGCAATACAAAATGGGATCCACATCAGTTGTTGTGGTTTGCTTGAGGAAAAACAAACGGACAGCCCGCTACATCCCGTTACAGCCTGCAAGCAAGGCTGCAAGGACCGGTATCACCGCCATTTTCGAATGTATTTAGAGGTTCGTAAGACCGCCGCCAGGTGTCACCGACTTTGCTGGCTTTTATTAATTATCCCTGCCTGAGGCAAGACCTGCAGATAGAGTGGATGGGTTATATCTATGCCCAGTACGGCCACCTCTTTGCCCTGAGGGGCCTGCTTTGTCCTCACCTCAATTAACTTAATTACCTATTATTATCTACTTCGGGACACATATGCAATGGGGAAACTTTCGGACACAATGGATTATTGTAGGCAATTAAGTTAATTGAGGTGAGGACAAAGCAGGCCCCTCAGGGCAAAGAGGTGGAAACGGGCATAGATAGCTGCAAACGACTATATCATGGTGATTGTGGAAACGAAACAAGGATCTTCTAATTGTTAGCTAGGAAACGTGTCACTTTTGCATGCTCAAAAACAGGAACAGTGAAACGTGGTTCGTGCGGAAATAGTCTCCAGGATTAGAATTGATGATAATGGAGCACGATGTATGAAAAGTTTACATCTGTTTGCTCGGAAGTTGCTTGCTCAAATACATATATATGAATTCAATCAATACCTTTTTTGTTGGGAGAAATATATTTTAAGGATTTTTGTGTGGGTTATTTAACTCTCTATTCCAAATTATTAATATTGCCACATAGCTATATGACCGCTAAAAGTCACTATTTGACAAGTTCTTTCTCCGAGAATGAGCGCAGCAGGCGTGGCCATGTGGGTAGAGTTCCTGGCTTTGGTCGAAGAATCCCAGGTGCTCAAAAGAAACTTTAGTTTTTTTGTAATCTACAGGTATAAAATACCTACTTTCTAAAAAATATGAGTATTATGTTTTAACCCATTCAAACATGGGTAAACTTGATGTCAAAGTTTGGGTCGTTTTGTCGAATTGTGTCGCAGATGAAGTTCAAAATGCAATAACATGTAAACTACTTATCCATGCTGCTCAATATTTTTAATTTCAATTCATTATTTAGGAATAAGAAACGTAAAACAATCACCTCCTCACTTCTGTATGCAAAATCAAAAATATACCATCGGATATTGAGCTGATGATTGTGTCACAGTTGTGCAAACCATACTTTGCTTTTTATTTGCAGCAAAATGAAAAGCTTTTTGAAAAGTTGTGACAACCTGAACAAGTACTAAAATATTTGTTATTGTGATGCAAATAGTTCAGAAATCTTAAACTCTTGAACATCAAACTTAGAACATGTGCAAGTTTCAACTGATGCGCCACACTCCATGTTATTGCTCACAACTCCAGAACCAATTGGATTTGGGAGTCGTTACTTTGCAATTGGTCAAACAAGATACATATTTAGCAACATCCTCACAAAAAAACGGTCAGAATCTGTGACAGTACCGCGAGAGGCATTGGGTGATTAGTTTCCCATGATATAGCAATAATAAATATTGAATCCAGGAATACATTATAAGAATCACTGCAATATTGATCTTAAACGTCTTATGACAATGTTGACTTTATTGCTATTAAAAATATTATAACTATATTTACAATCTTCATAGCTTAACTAAATCCAGTAGTTGTTGTTGCATTAATTTTATATGGAAAGATGCATGTGGAGTTCATGTCGCGAGTTGCATCGCTCAACGGAGGGTAACAAACTAGATGATCAGAGCAAACACCTTCGATGTCTC
This sequence comes from Glomeris hexasticha, assembly GCA_034695945.1. Taxonomy (NCBI): domain Eukaryota; kingdom Metazoa; phylum Arthropoda; class Diplopoda; order Glomerida; family Glomeridae; genus Glomeris; species Glomeris hexasticha. The sequence continues at coordinate 3,261 of JAQIWR010001018.1, forward strand.
CAGGTCCTCCACAAACTTCTCCTTGTGACTATTTAATTATTAAAGAAATAATAAACATTATAATCGAATTAGGTTTTTATTTTGGTAGTTGTTAGACATCTATTTGTGGAAAATTACCTTTTTGCACTCGTACTTGCCAGTGCATGGGTTTACTACAGGACAAGTTTTGCATTCTGGGGCAGGTTTTGACTTTCCCACCGTGGATATCATAGTTGCATTTTGGCAACAGATGCCAGGAAATTGGTTATTTACATCAATGTCTCCAGTGTAAGGGTTCGTACATCGAAGTCCTAGGGCACATGTTCCGCCAATGTTCCATATCCCTCCGCATGTTTCTTTGAATCCCTTTGGAGCGGTTTAGTGTCAAAACAGGAGTAGGCACGCAATAGATTCCATCATGATTATTCAAATTGCTTGCTAATTACCCTTGCACAGATCCAGCATTGATTACAGACATCTTTTGCCACTCCAAGTGGACATCCTTTTTCTACAATCTCTTTTGCTGTGCAGTTCCTTTCCTCATCTGGCAAGCAGCTCAGGCAATGTGCTCTAAAATTTGATAAAACTATTGAATATAATTTTATGTACAACTTTCTATTCATTATTATATTACACAGTGATCATCAGCATCGTTATCTCCAGTACTTGTAATAAACCAGCCATCATAGAAGTTGGTTCTGTGGTGCTGTAAAATAAAAGGAAAATGATACTTTCCAATGCGACTTTCTACAAAATACTATTACATTTATATTCTGTTACCTGCACTATTCAGTTCAAAACGTTGGGTGCGATGTGCCACTTACTGTTATATGTTCATATATTGCAGCACATTTTGTATGTTCATTGTGCTGTTGACGTTATATTTGACGTCATAGTAGTGTGGAAATGCCCTAATTGAGTATTTGTCTTCAAAGGAAAATTGTATCCCCAACAGCTGTTGGTAGAACATTTTTGTTTCGGTAATGGAAAAAAATGGAGTTTAGAAATGTGTAATGTTTTAGAAAATAAAGTTTCAAAATGGAGGTGTTATTGCGTTCATGGAAAATAAACAAGGATGTTATCATTGTTAGGAAACATTTGGGTTTTCACGTGTTTACCAACAGCAACAATGAAACAGTTGGGTAGTGCTGAAACAGTTTCCATGGTTAGAAGGAGTGACAGTGCAGTCATACAACACATTTTAGGGAATAGGGGACTTCAAGAATTTAATGCGCATGCGCAATTCGCCGCAGTGCATTGTGGGAGAGAAGGGTTTCTCCCGCTCGGTTAACACGTTTTCGGCAAAAAATCCGCTGTTTTGTTGACAACCCGCTATGCTTCGCCTGTTAAAGGTGAACTGAAGAAGTTTTTGGTCGATCTCCGATCAAATCGTAAAAAAATCACGCCTTAAATTAGTAGCATTATTGTAAAATGTGAGCACATTTGGTGCATTATCTTCGCTCCCAGTGATTTTGTATGTTTCAATCTGGGGAGGATAGTGAAGAGTATAACGTCAAAACCTATAGTTAAAGCGTCGTAGTGAAAGTGTGCGGCTTGCGAGCGGCTGCGAGCTCGGCTGCAAGTATAGCGAACCATACTCGCAGCCGCTCGTAAGCCGCTCGCAAGCCGCTCGCAAGCCGCTTGCAACCTAGTGCGGTTTCCAGCATGGAAACGCTATTACGGCACATTCGGTAAAACGCTCATAACTTTCGTTTTTCAATTTTTAATTGATTTCTGTATGCACCAGTGTAAAAAGGGACACAATTAACTACTTAAAAGCCGAATATCAGGGTACCTTAAAAACCATTTCAGTTCTCCTTTAACGCTACAATTGATTAATTACAACCGTTGCAGGACAATGTTAGGAAATCTTTGTTATTACTCTATCTAGAACGATTTAATTATGGTTTGTTTTTTACAAATCTGGCTTGTCAAAAATATTTATTGTACATATTGTAAAACTAGGTAATTAAAAAACTAGATTCAGCGTTTTATCATTTGCAGTAGCACCTCAGTTAAATTCCAGTGAATTCAGGTAAGTCGTTTAGGTCACTTTGGGATGTATTTTAAAAATGAAAATCAAGATTGAATGATCAGTGTGGGTGGCACTGCTACAATTCAAATTCAAAAATATGATATTTAGATCAGAATAAGTGTCAAATATTTAATTTCGATGCGAATGAAAGTATATTTGGTGAGTATTATCTAGCAGCATATTGAAACAAATATTGAATCATGGCTTTTTTTATTATCGATTGAGTCTATTACTGCATTTTTATAAGGAATAGCACATGACACTATTTTGATGGCCCCGATGTATAACAGGACGCAGGGATAAAAAACCAATCCAAACTGATGGTAATTTATACAGTGTATTTAATACCCATGTGATAATCGTAATGAATCGGAAATAAATTAATGGAAACCTTGGGGACAGTCTGTTTTGGGACGGAGAAAGCTTGAAAGACTTGGAAAAGCATGGCGGAAAAACGACAATGTACAGAGAGAGAGAGAGTGAGAGCTAGAGGAAGAAAAAAGTGCTGAATTTTGACCGCCAATTTTCCGCGATGATCACAAGCGTAAAATGAAATTCCGACCAAGGAGGTGGACTCGGGAGATTTCACAGTGAGGATGACGAGATAGACTGGAAATGGCAAGAAAACAAAGCGAAAAGACCTGCTCAGAGGGGAGTGGAGTTGATTTGAGTTGAGTTGGCCGTCGCAAAACTGCTAATCACTGCGAGCAACTCTTTCGCCCCCCAAAAGCCAAACTTAAGCATCGATTAATTGACGTTGAACAGCGATTTTAGCTGCTCCACAACGACATGTTGGCTAAGTCCTGCAGTCATGTGATGGGCGTAAAAGTTGGCCAAATCTTTTGCCAGTTACGACTGACTCAAAGTTGAGCTGGTGTGCTGCAGGCAGGTCGACATTTCAGTGGAAAGGCGTCACTTTTGAAATCAAAGGCCACAGATTGGTCAGCACTCGACAGCTGTCGCAGCAAACACTTTTCCACTAGCTGCTTAACGAAATTACTTTCATCCCTGATTTATACCTCCCTTTTCTCCTTCAGTGACCACCAAATGCTGCTCCGGATCAAATTTGCGAATCAAGAAAAATATTAACTGCCGCCCCTTTTCCAATCCCTCTTTGCGCTCACATAACTCCCCATTTGCCCCCCTCCTCACCCTCCAATAGCTACGATAAACCAACCGAAAGCAGTAAAAGCAAACTGCAACGACGTTATGATTTAATTAATAAAAAAATAATATATTGCCATTCTTCAATAAGGAATACCAATCTCATAAAGGAATGTCCACTTTTATTAAAAGTGTGTCGACATGTTTCGACCGATACACACGGTCATCGTCAGGACATACAATATCAACGTTGAAGAATCTATAAGACACGGACCATAGGTTATAATAAAATCTAGCAACGAAAACTATATAAAATTTAAAAAGTTCTGGTAAAAAATACCTTCGTTTTAGGGAACATTGCGCGGTCAGAATAGCATGACAAAAACTACACCAGTTAGGAACAGGGATCGGAACTTCTATAAAAACCCCTTAAAACTTAAAGCACAAAATGAGCACAAAATGAGCTTTATTTACAGTGCTATTCTCAGGATTTTTGCTCTTAACTTAAACCCGTTGGACACCCAAAAAGAATTGCAGTTTCTTGAACGTTGTTGTCGTCAAAACAACATAGATAGTAACCATGTACAACACATTTTTAAAAAAAAATACGAAGCAAAGGAGTAGGAAGGCTTTTACTACTTTAGAACCGGATAAAAAATGTAATAAACAATTTACTAGTCTCGTATTTAATCATTTTAATCAACGTTTTGTAAAAGTTTTCAGAAAGTTTGGCATTAGTGTAGCATTTAAACCAGGTAACACCCTACAGAAAATCATCCCACCTCTTAAGGACAAAGAGGAGGTGATGATCGAATAAATCTGGTGTTTATAAAATTCAATGTGGCAATTGCGATCACTTTTATGTTGGGCAAACCTGGCGCTCTTTTAATATTCTTTTTGAAGAACATTGGAAATTGAATGCTAATTCAAATTTTAGCCAACATCTTTTGGTGAGTGACTATAGTCCGGCTGACGCAATTTGCACTCCGATAAATTTTAAAACTAACTGGTTTATTCTGAATCTATTGGAAGCGATGGAAATAAAGAAAGCTTTTGTAAAGTTTCCTGGAATTGTGTTGAATGATCAATTTACAATTGCCAACTAGTAACTTTATAAAATGGTTGGAGCTACATAATAATTCTGCCACTCCTTTCTGACTTCTTACCCCGTCGAATCATGTTTCTTAATTTGCTGGTATGTATGATTTGCATGCTTTAAGTACTAACAAGAATCTCGTCTACAGATTATTAAAAAAACTTTATTCACTGAGATATTAATTATTTCATGAAAGCTTAGATTAGGGCTATTTTCTTGCATCAGAGGCTAGTAGCGCCTCTTCCTCAAAGTATGGAAGGTCTAATGGGCAAACAAGTGCAGTGCAGCCGCATCTGCCATAGCTACATGAAAGTAGGCCTACTTCTAGTGAGTCAAAATGCCATCGAAATGCTGTGTTCCCAGTTTCTAAAATACTCAAGACTACAAGGATAAAGAGATTTCATGGCACAGATTGCCATCCAATGAAATACTTCTTTCAAAATGGAGTTCAATATTGGATTTTGTCCCATCTAAGCTAAGCAAATACAGCAGGATCTGCAGTGCACATTTTTCACCATGTGCTTTTATAAAAGCTGGTGCACAGAAAAATCTGATGAAACCTGCAATTCCCATACAGACTGATCAGGTAATGTAGTTGAAAGTAAATGGATTGCATATGCAGGGCTGCCAGCGTAAGTGTGCCTTCAAAATAGTGAGAAAAGAGACTAACAATGACAGAAAGGTGATAAAATAGTGACCTATCGTGAATTACAAAAAAGGCAGGGAATCATTCATAAATTATGGAACTGCAATTTCACATGGCAAAATGGAGTACACAAAATAAAACCGGCAGAACAATTGTATCCATTAGGCACGATATACAAAAATTTAAATGAACATGACATGTAGCATATGTTTTAAACATTTTTGTTTTCCTCAAAATAGTTTGGTGCTAAAATATTGCACTGCTGACACTCATTCATCTAAGAAAGCATTTTGTCATTCAAAACATGCTAACGAAAATAAATTTTTAGAAAATTTAACTATCGTAAAGTGCTGTATGAGTACCTTTCCAAATAATTTCCCCAGGGGAAATATTTTGTAAGGGAACTTGAATGGATTCCAAAATAAACAAAATGACAGTAGTCACTCTTCTGTAAATGCAGTGTGGTGCTCTCGAAATGAGTTAAAAGTCAGTTGTGTGTGACCCTTAGCCAAATCCTGATACTAGGTAACATCAGTTTTCGATGTTATAGTTACCATAGGTCAGGTTGAGTGTTGATAATTAATTTTTCAAATTTGGAGGGGGAAATTATTTGGGTAGGGAAAATTATTTGGTTTCTACGGGGCAGAGTCAAAAAGTAATAAAACCAAATAATTTCCCGAGGGTACTAATACAGAAACTTTACGGTATGATCAGTGATTGATTACTTTGTAGAATAATATACAAATGAAATATAAAAAGTGAAATGATGAAACTTACACCTACACGCTGCTAGTTGTTAAAAAAAATTGGCATAAATCAAAGATTTAAAAGTTCTAAAATGTCTGAAGAATTTCAATCGCAAATAAAATGCAAACAAAGGAAGCTGGGCCAGCATGACTCATTATGCCCACAAACATGCCAATAGACGAACTATGAATGCCACCTGATATTCCTGCCTATCAAGAAAAAATTACCTTAAATTATTATTTGATGCAACTAAGAATAGTGAGTAAAAGTGACTATATTTGCAACAAGTGACTGAAAAGTGAGTTCTGTAGAAAAAGTGAGCGGCTGGCAGCCCTGCTAACCGAGTGGTATGAACCCTGATTAATGTATCCATCAGTATGACGTTATATCAACTTAGACATAGACCCACATGGGCCATATGCCCTTATTTCATCGACATCTTCGGTTACCGATGACGTCATTGCCAGTCGCAACCGGTTATGCAAATGAGCGAAAGATGACACCGTAATAACTGGAGCAAAATGGGAAAAAAGGGCTTATATTGCCAGCAGCGCCACCTGCCGGCATCCACTCGCATTAACACCGGACCAACGAGCTGCACCTCTACGACATGGCCATTTTTCAACGTTATTGGCTCTTCCAGAATGATTCCCGATGACGTCATCGGTCCTCAACACGGCAAAAAAACATGTACCATTATGAGATAAATCTTATATGGAGGGGATATTGGGCTATAAAACTTAAAGCCCCTCCCCCTTCTCCACTCCTCCACTCAGATCATTAAACATGTGCAGAAACACGGTGACGTCACACGGTCCCCAGCATTCCCCACTCTGTGAAATGGCATAAAAGGCATGCAAATGCAACTCATTTGCGTGATTTCCTAAGGGACCCAAATCCCCTAATGCTCTATCCACACTAGGAGCGATAGCGTTTGCGGCGAGCTTTTGCGACGCGATTTGACGGTAAAATCGCGGGCGGCAGAAACTGCAAGTGCACACTAGGCGCGATTGCGCTGCAGTCAATCACGTGTTGCTGCACAGCGCCATCTGTGGATAAGTTGCAGCACTACATAGACTGACCGAACTGAACGTGTAATTCATAGTGAATTTTTCGATGTGAAATAAGCGCTGCATGTAGAAATTGCAATAAAAATGTGTTTTTAATTAAGTTTGTCGATATAATAATGTAAATATCGACGATGCGACGATCGAAACACCAAAACACCGCTCAACACGTCGATTAGAAAAATCTGCGTTGTGATTGGTCACAAGGCGTGGCCAATCACAGAGCAGTGTAATTCTTGGGGTGTGATCTCATTGGCTGCGGCTCGTAACCGCAGCCGCAAAAGCTACTTCGGCCAACCCCGCCCATATCGCGCCGCAAAAGCTCGATCGGCGCGCCGCGGCAGGAAGTGACGTCAAAATCCACGCCGCAAACGCTCGCTGCAGCCGCAATCGCGCCTAGTGTGGATAGAGCATTAAGGCATTAGTTTGAATACCAGAATTTATTTTTATTTATCTGAATTAAGAATAATGTAATCAGAAATTGATACACATGACATAATTTTGTATGTATAGACAGTAATTTGTACATCTTACATATACACACATACACAACAGGAAAATAATCGGGGAGGCAAAACTCAATTTCGTTGTTAAGTCGCATCACATGCTACACAAGTTGCAAAAAAAAACCAAATCCCATCCCTTTTACACAGTATGTCAAACACAACTAAGCAACTAGCAAAATCCCATAAAACGCAGATACGTAGAACGCTGAGAGGAGTGAATAGAAGAGGTGGTCTTGATTTATTTATTACGTTTCAACATGAATCACTCGAAATGAACTCTGACATCAGTCATTGAACATAGAGGAGACCGTCGTTCAGAGCAGCCAGCAAAAAAAAAAAACAAGACCCATGAAAAGCTGGCAGCTAGGTAGGTAGGTATAGGTAGGTAGTATCCAAGCAACCTGACAACTGTCCACACATATATGCTACATGCACATATTACGTCTGCAGGCCCAAAGCAATCCTATATATGCCCAAATCCGAAATCCGAGAAGCTCTCTGGTTTGGCTTTCTCTCAACTTCCGTATCCCCAAGCACACAACTTTCCAACACTAGGTATGTTATTGGTCTTCATTTCAACTTGTACAAACAATGTCGGCAATATACAGAACGTGATCAAGTCAAATAATATATGGCACTCTGTACGAAATACCAAATGAAACTTGAAGCAATATTAAGAGCATGACATTCAATACAGTGGAATAACTCTATATATATGTGGCTCCCATATAATAACGACATACCCTTGACTCTTGGGTGTCTATACTAAACTTTCATTTCAAAATTACAGAATATTTCCAGAATTTTTTAAGGACATTTATAACTTTTTTTCCAGAACACAAAATACATAAAGAGAAATATAGTTACATAACAAACCACATTAATCACTTGAGTAATTGATGTGTAAGTGGAATGAACCTGCATGCGAATTTCAAAAGACTCGTGATTGGTATTTTGTTCCAAGCAAATTAAAAGAGGAACACTGAAATCAATAAATGAAATTATATACATTTTTCAGGACTAAGAAAAAATTCCAGCATATAGTAGGTCAAACTCAAACACATAATTATTACAAACTTGATTGTCAGCCAGATTATAAAACTCTTTGGTCACGTGTCTTAATCATAATCTAATTAAGCTGGGTTCAAACTTGCAGTAACTGCAAGGAAGTAACAGCAGAAAGTAACAAGTAAAAGCAATACATGTTCACATCTGAACAAGGTGTTATAACGTTTATCAGGAATAGCAGTTGTGTTCTGTCGATGTGTGAGACGCTCAGCTAATGTTTTTCATTGGTTGCTTCCACCAGCCAATGCGGCCGAGGCGCCACATCACAACCGCGGCCATGCACCGTCACGTCGTTCGACCGCCATTTCTGGAAATCAAATCGTGTCAAACTCTCGATTCAGCCGATTTCCATAAATGGCGGCTGAGCGACGTCACGGTGGTCGCGGTTGTGACGTGGCGCCTCGACCGCATTGGCTGGTGGAAGCAACCAATGAAAAACATTAGCTGAGCGTCTCGCACCTCGACAGAACCCAACTGCTACTCCTGAACACAACCTTATAACTCCTTGATCTGAAGCACCGCACACATGAAATGCAACCAATAGCAGCAAAATAATGAATAACCAATAGATTTGCAGCAAGCAATGACCACTCATAAAGCAGCAAACAATCAAAAGCAAAATGGTGCCAGATGTAGATTGTCTGCTAATGTTGCATTTTCATCTGGTTTGCGATTAATTTCCAAACAGTTTTCCTTGGTAATATTGTCTTTATATAATGGTAAATTTGTATTATACAAGACTGGATGTGCCCTGACAAGCTCGATGAGTTTCTCGGCATTCTCAGCAGCCATTTCAAATTATGATAATGTGACCCAGATCATGTGGTCATAAATTGCTGCCTTCCTATTGGTTGTTGGCTTACTGCCTGCTCTTACATTCTTACTTCATCCCCTTACTTTACGTTTAATTTTTTTGTCAGTAGTATCCCACAATTCACTGCTTAACTTCTACTTTCTTGCTGTTGCTGCAAGTGTGAACACAATTAAGTGTGAATCCAGCTTAAAAGTTCTTTGAAAAAAAGTAGTGATTTAGCCTGAATATTGAATGCAGCCATTTTGATCATCTTCAATGTTGTAAAGAATACTTTGGGCACACTGACTCGTGGGTGGAACATCCTATATAAGACATTTTGCGTCAAATAACATGTGTTGCTGATAATGTGGAAAACAAACTTTGACTAATATTCATTCAAGTTGGGAGGAAAATATCAAAGAGGACGTGTTTCATGGAGCAACACTAATTAACAGAGATTACATGCGAGTGGAGTCTGAGAAAACCCGACACTCAAAAGCCTTACTACCATTAATCACATTACTTCTACTACATCCGGTTACCGGAATAAATAATTTAGAGGGATGAAGGCAATTATTGGAACTCGTAGGCCTCTATATAGAGAACTAAAAATGGAAAAAGGAAATTGCGGAACAATGCATTTCATTTCTCAATTCAGATCACGCTCTGTTGGAAGCTTCTTCTGTCTATCAACAATTTTTTTCCACTTTCCACAAGCCTTCCCTTGTCGTGATCCTTTAATCTATTTGTCTGCATGACTCGGTTATAACTCATCCAATCCATATTTATAGATTGCTGTATACTGCTTAGAAATTTATTTACCGATTGTGTAAGAGGAATTAAATGCAATGAAAAATTACCAGGAACGCAACAGTTAATAAGTGCATCTAAACTCAAATAATTTATACTTGGTTGCGCCGCCATACGTGAACACGTGGAACTACTCTTTCTCTAATAAAGGAGTAGCATATGTTCATTCTCAGGTGACAAGATTTATATCTATCGTCACGACTGTATTCGTGGTGATAAAAATTGGAGTAGTTTCTGAGTAATACCTTGTGTCATCACCAGGTGGATGGATACAACTGCATAATTCAGACGAATTTGCACACAATAGACATTAGTATAGTAATCTGAGATTTGCAACTTTCTTTAAAATAGGAACTCTACAGTAGTCGCAACCAGAGTTGAGCCCCAAGCGCACCCAACCCCCCTAAACGTCAACGGGCCCATTCCATAAAAATGGGGGACATCAGGTTTGGTGCAAATGCACCAACAGGTGCAATCTGTGGTTTTCTAAGAATTGTCCGCAGCTGATGACGTCATCAAACCAGATGTCCCCCATCCATTTTCATGGAATGGACCCGCTGACGTTTCGTGGGGTTGGGTGCGCTTGGGGCTCAACTCTGGTTGCGACTACTGTAGCAGTTTAGGAAATAGAAACTCGGTAGCCTTGAAAATAACACTAAAGGTCATGTATGTTACCTGCATTAAATAAATTAACCAAAGGGGTTTTTTTAGTAAAAATAAATCAATAAAGAAGTAAAAGGCACATATGGGAATTGTAGAAAAAATTGGGCATGAAAGTTACTTATTAAAGGAGAACTGACACGGTTTTGGAACATACCCTGAAAATTGGCCTTCACAAAGTAAAACAGTATATAAATGAAGTGTTGAAACGGAATCTCTGTGGAAAATAGTAAAAAAAAGTTATGAGACATCTAAGTTTGACGCTGTCACCGTCAAACTTAGACCATTGCTTAGACGGCTCATAACTTTTTTTACTATTTTCCACAGAGATTCCGTTTCAACACTTCATTTATATACTGTTTTACTTTGTGTAGGCAAATTTTCAAGGTATGTTCCAAAACCGTGTCAGTTCTCCTTTAAATTAAACCTACAAACATGGAACAAAGCTGTTCCATATGCATAACATTGAAAACAACTGCGCCCCTGTTGGCAGAAAGAGGCGCAGCCAAGAGGGGGGGGATCTGTTATTACTTCCAAACTTGTAGTCCACTGGGTAACAACCAGTTCAGCGTTTATCCAATGAGCTGTATTTAGACCCAGGTTATATAGCTCATTGGTTTATCCGAGGTACGAGTGAATTGTAATTACAATTTCATGTGAACAAGTTTGTGCAATGCAGGGAAGCATCTCGTAAAAATAACATTTGTGCAGGGATGCAGAACACATACCAAAGTCGATTTGCGGAAGGAGTGCAAGGATAACTCCCTTTCACAAAGCTTATAAAGTGATATAAATCCCCCAGTAGCAATTGAATACAAACAAGTCAAAAACTATTGCACTTGAATATAATGATTTCGATGTTTTGTACTGTTTACTGAAGTTACTGGGCACAAAATCGAGGGAGTTTTATTCATGGACACATTGGGTAAAGCTTTCAGAGTAAATCGAAAAGCGTGTCATTGGTCAATAAGAAAACTATTTTCTTAGAAGACTAAACTTGCATAAGAACTTTGGAGGTCCTATCCAAACAGTAGTGAACTGGCAACAAAAGACGTTTATTGAACGTTGATCGCTTCAGAGCTCCGCATTCAAGATGTTTATTTGCCGGACTATTGAGCACCTAATTCTTCAAAGCTTCTCTCAATTTTCTATTTATTTCTCCCCACGCACATATAGGATTGTGTCAAGCCTCAATTATACCATTCAAACTGTTTATCCCCATTTCTGAACGAGATGATTATACCGAACTCCTTCCCATTATCTCCACACACTTCTCAAACTATTACATGGATACCTATTCAGATATATAGTTAGAAACAAATTACTTTTATATACACGAGCGTGGTACTTTACTTTCGAAAAACCAAAATACTGTTGGTAGAATTAAATTAATAAAAACACCATTAATTAATTAACACCTTCAATATTTTAGCACATTGTTAGCACCTTAACTTGCTAACGCCGGTTATATAAAGATATGAAAGACATCCAAAACACATCATTAAAAAAATTGCTCCAAAAAATCTAAATATTGGTAATGTAACAAAATGTTTATTATTATGTATCACACTTTTGGCCCACGGCCCAGTGAAACTATCATCTACCTGTTCATCTGCTACAGTGATTCTCAACTCAAGGTTGAGGCATTTCGTCATCAAAAACGCCTCATCACACTTGCTGTAGAACAAGCGCAACTCCATATGCTGTAGCGCCATAAGAAAATCTGTGGTTATAGGATAACTCATAAATGATGTCTTCAAGGTGTAGTCATTTTGCTTTCACATAAATAGGCGTTTCTTAAAGATTTGACAACACTTTATGATGAATAACATCAAATACAATAGTAGTTTTGCTTATTTAATGTTGATATTAAAGT
>JAQIWR010001019.1:0-15644 GCA_034695945.1 Glomeris hexasticha
GAATGCATGCCGCAAAATCGAACGTTTAGAGGGAAATCTCGGCGCTTGGCCGCTCTCTCTCTATCAAGGCTCTCTATTTGAGTCTAAAGAGCTATTTGAGCGTATTTGAGTCTATTTAGTCACTGTGATAACCGATAGCAACGCTTCCGATTGGCAGGTTTATTGCAGACTAAATTCATCAATATTTCAAGAAAACTTTGATAGAAACTTATTGTATGTCGTCAATACACTACTGTTCTACGAAAGATGGGTTACATTGCATTTCCCGTAAAGCAAATATATTTGGGGAATATCGCGAATGAATCACGGAATAAATTTAATTTTCTTGCCAAAGGCGGTGCTGTGGGCGTAGCTAAGCCACGCCCACTCATTGATTATGCTCGTCATTTAAATGACCTCCTTATTTCTAGTGGGAGGTGGGTACTCCAAAAAAGACCATGCATAATGTGATAAAAACCCAGCAAAAGTTTTTTTTCATAGCATATAGAAAAATACATATTTTCATACATTATTAATTTGAAGCATTTAATTAAAGCTATATAATATAATTAATTTTAGAAGCTCTAAAATAGATTACAACTAAATAGTACAGTACGTTATGAAAAAAAATAACAATAATATAGTACTTATCGATGTTTGAAAGTATACAATTTAAAAATAAATAATTACAATATTGCAATTCAATATTTCACATATTACATTTACAAACGTCCATTTTCACACATTTTCATGAGTGTATTTTGCAGAACACAATAAATACATTGTACATAATTTACGAAAGCACATTACAGTACACGTACTGACACTCATTTCAAAATCAAACAGTTTACAAAATGATTTCCGAGCCATACACTTCCAGCTCTACAACACTTAAAACATTTAAACCTTCTCCAATCAGTTGCATAGTTACATACTGGCCACTAAGTGGACACGGCTCGCATTTCAACATCACAAATACTCCAACATCCAACTGGATGTTGAAAAACTTACAAATGTTATTTCCAGTGATTGAAGTCCTGTTGTAACCAACTCTAACTTCAAAACCAGGCGCAGATTCTGTAAGAATCAAACTTTACTACAAACAAAAAATATATAATAAAAATCTTATACATACCATCACCTGAAACAATGGGACAATTTGCAATATGTACTGCATGAACAACATAATTTCCCGCAAGATCCACCAAAATCCATGGGCCAACTTCTGCGGCAGTTCGCAAACACGCGCTGACATCGGTGAAGTTTCCATTAGTTACTTGCATTGTGATGTACTTGTCTATCCCACTGACAAATCCACTTTTACCAGCTGCGAAGTTTCCTTCATTTCAAAAATAAATAGAATTCAATCAGCTTAGTAAACAGTATTTATTCAGTAGCTAAACAGAATGAACTTACTTCCAAACTGTTGACACATGTAATACAGTGCTTGCGAACAATTTTCCCATCTAATACTGAGGCTATTGTCTTTTAGAAGAACCAATTTAGCACAATCAAAGCCATGGCCGTCAAGCACTCCTACTGCATCTAAAGTTTCGGGGCTGAAGAATTTCCCAACAAAACTTCCAGCTGTTGGAACATCTCCCGTGCTGGCCAACATCACCTTCTGTGAATTTCTTTTGTCTATTCCAATCCAAATGCCATCTTTCATAGTAGTATTTCTGTACACTGTCAACTACACCGAAAATGAACTAAATTACTATATACAAGTAATTCAAGAGTGTGATTGACAATGTATTACGATTTTTCTAAATGTGCTTTCTAATTGGGAATTTGAAGGGCTGAGAATAACAGTTCCTTTGTACGCAGCGCAGGTGACTTGGGCATCGCTGTACGTAGAAGGTACGCTGGAGATACGCAGCGAGTCATATCCTACTTTGGAAAACCCAGACGGCTTATTTCCTGCAATATAATTAAATATAAAACAATTAATACTTGAGTAACCAATTAAAGCAAAAACTAAATATTTGCAATGCATTGATCTGTACACGTACCTTTTACGATTCCTTGCGGCTATTATAGTAATAACAATTACAAAAAGCATAGGAACATATTACAATTAGATCAGTTTCACAATATACGTACAACTTAAAGGTGAACTGAAACTTAACCAACACGAAGAGAAACAATGAAGAAAGCAAGTATTGCAGCAAAATCTTTATGGAAATTAGTTTTAAAACGTTATTAGCAGTACTTACTGCACTTCATAAATTACCTTAAAATACAATATTCCCATATCGTTTTTCTTCTCACCCTCTGTTAAAGCACCAGATTCATTTCTCAGTAAACAATAATTGATAGAGCCATCGAAGCCCTTTCGGTATCTCGAAGAGACGCACCGAGGATCCGAGAAACATGCCGCTGCGCACTCCATCGAACTCCCAACTGTAATTTCCTTAATACTCCCTTCCCCACTTACAACATTTACATCTGGCTGCCAAATGCACGTCTTAAAAATCACCTCATCCACCGATTCTAAACCTGCGCAGACAAATAACAACACGGTCAGTCGGACCGCAACCCACGCGACCATTTCCCCAACTCAAAGGCAGAGAGTTTAACTAGTCCTTTACCTGAAGAACAAGTTTTATATAAGTAGTGGACTGATAAACAGCTTATCAATCGATTGGGCGAAAGCTATCACTCAAAAAGCTGTTAGGACCTCGTTAATGTCCACAGTTTCGGACACGTGTCAGATTTGCGGCGAGATCGATTTGTACAGTGTCAACAGATTTTAGATTTCAACTACTGGTCACAGTACAAAAACAAGAATGGAGAACTGGATAAAGTGCATTTATCCAGTCTGTTCAAATAAATCGTTAATTAATCTTAGTGTCACTGGGATTGTCACGGTGTCACTGGTGATCCGTTAATGTTCTTTACAAAAATGCCCAATCAAGTACCAGTACATTGCAGGTTCACTTTTATAATAATATATGAAAATTAATCAATCAAAATACAGTGACCACTATTGTGTGATGGCAAAAATATGAACAAAAATATTAAAAATTTTAGAACATACATGAAATATGACAAACTTGACTAGGTTTTTATTCATCTAGAAATAACACATTAATTTCTCCTGGGATTTAAATTCCCAAAAATTGTGGCTACACATTAAACACGTTTTGCTTTCAAGTAACAAATTTCACTTCGCAGTCTTCAACTTCCAATTGTAAAACCTGTACAATCGCTTGATGCGTTTCCTCAAATTTTTGAAATGTGTTGGTCTATTTTCTTCCAAATGCCAGCCAACCATCTTATGCTGTCTAATTAACCTTTGCATTTCATTTCCCGCAAATCCTCTCAACCAATGTGGTATGTGGTACATCAGGGTTTTAGGATGAACCGTGCCATCTCCTAAAATATCTGCAAATACATTTTATGAGTCCATTTCCGAATTTACGTCTAAAAACAATAGGGAAAATCACACGTTTGCAATATTCTTGCGCAACATTTCGTCTCGTGCAACTATTTATTGCACGGCCAGCAAGCTAAAGCATTATCACGTGACAGAATGTTGCACACTGAACCGTGCTGTGCAACAAAGTTGCATAAACGTACCTATGTAGTCGTTCTGGCCAAACAGTGCCCTTTTTCGAGACCAGGAATCTTTTGGCGTGTATTTAGGAATTGGGAGTGGTTCATCTGTTCTTGGCAGTGTACCTATAATAAAGTAATAGGCGATTTGTTTAGAAATTGTCAGTTATCCTTATTTAAAATTTGCACGTATACGTGCAAATGGCCGGCGGAAATAGAAAAAAAATGCGACACCTGGTTTCAAAATAGGATCCCGATACCCATATCTTCTAAAATACGGTTTCAGCTCTCGATACCTCTGTGAAATATGAAGAGTTTTCACTAGTTTGATGCCGGAAAACACAGCTCTAGCAGTTTCAAAAATTACGTTCATTTTAAACAATGTACCGCACTGCAACAGCAAATGGCTGTCAAGCGCGGCTCAAGCTAGCGGCTTCCACAGCTAGTCAGCTACTCAAGCAGTAGCACTCACGCATACAGCGCCACCTTTTGCACAACTTCATAACTGCTGCAATGGAAACTTATTCCTTATTCTAAATAAACGCCGCATGGCTTTTAAAAATAAGATATTGTAAATTCCAAAGTATTTCTTCTTGGTATTTCTGCATGGGGAATTTTGAAAGAAACACTTGCTAAAACAAAACCACACAACCTACTGAAAATAAAAATTAGGGAAATACAATTAATTGAAATTTCAATTGAATTAAATCCCATTCAAATGTCTTTTTGGTTTAAAAAAATAATTTAAAAATTTCTCAGATGAGAGATGTGAAGCCAAAAGGTCACTTTTCCTGTTTAAAGACACCTATAATACTCTTACAGAAATATACTATAGTTTATATTATATAAAGTGGCAGCAATGGTTGTAACATTTTATACAATTTTATACAATTAAAATTTAGCATAAAATTCCGCTTTTCATTCATATGGCACAAACTGCAGTATATTTCAGTAAAGATATATTCACAGGGACCTCTTATAATTAAACATTTTCAATTGAATTAATTGAATTTTAACACAATGTACGGCATTTATTCTAATTTCAACTTTCAAACATGGCAGGTGCGTGCCAATTACACACTGCATTTATCTGTATCAAAATTCAGCACAATAAACACTTGCCTGGTTGGCATGGAATTTAAACTGATGCTACCAGCGCCACCAAAACTACACTAAACAATCAATCTCCGACTGTGATGGTGACGCGTGGTAGTCATGGCAACAACAAACTCTAAATTGTGTCACTGTTCTTTTCTCATCAGGCTGTTCCTGTTTTCCCGTTCACGGTCAGATGGTCCGACTTCTAGCCATTCAGATATTTGTTATTCATGTGGTCGCAACATGCGACACCGGTATTTGGCAAACCGCTACGTACCTTCATTGAACGCGTATCGCGTTGATAACCCCAATTGTCGCTGATCGATAATTGGGTTAAGGTTGAGGTGCTCAAAGTCAGTGGGTCACTGATATGCTGCATGGACTAATATATGGCATTGACATTTCCATGAGTTTCTCTTCGGGGAGTAACTCATCAACCGAGCACGCGCCAAGACCACCGTCGGGTGTCGCCAAACCGGCTTTCGTACGCCGAAGCCGCAGATCATCGTCCAAATTGCCGGTGCCCTTGAAGATGGTCTCACCCTCAAGTTTCTCGGACGTTTCGGTCCATGCAAACACCAACCACAGCCAAAATGACCCATTCTTACCGGCATCCATCCCGGGAAGTCGTCGTCACAGCAGCGTTCACGAGTCCCGTGAAGCCGTCCGCGCACCGCTCAAGGTACCCCTGGGTCGTTTCCATCCTCTTCCTGCAATACCAAAGCAGAGCAGTCCTTGCAACAATGACAACGTTGACTGCATAATTGAGACTTTTCAGAAACAAAACCTTCGCCGTAACTCCTCCACGCCTCGCGTTTCCGCCGACAGCGGAAGATGGAGCTCAGCGTTCAATTCGTCAGCATCCTTCACTGAATCAACGTCAAATGGGCAGATGAGATGTACTTTGTGCAGTCCAGGAACCCAAACGAGAAGCAGGAGTGTCGATGATAGGAAACATTTCAAGAGGATGGCGAGGTTCTTACGTTGCGTCGAGCCGCGCCGCGAAGTCCCGCCAGCTTCCACGGACACCGAGGAAGACATCATCGGCTTTCGAGATATATTGGGAAATGGAGAATCCACTGACAATGAAGAACAGAATACAACAAAGGAACCTGGTAATGTCAACCTGAGGAAACTGATTAGGTCCAATACGTACGATGTGATTCCGGTAAATGGCAAGAAAGAAGGAATTGACGGTGAAAGGTCCCAAAGTGTCATCAATACCACCTCAGAACCATCAACAGAAGGATCTGCAGCTACAATATTACCAAAGAGGCCTTCAACAACTGTGCTAGTGCCATCCGGTGACACGAGAACGGTGCTATTGGCATTACGACTGCCATCGGGAGACAGGATTTTCGGCCATTTTAACGAGATGGACTACCTTTCAACTGTACTGCGTTTTGCAGAAAGGTCTGCTTCTACTTCGTTTGCAAACCACATCCTTATGGCCAATGGTGCTCCTATCAAATTATACAGAAACCTTAACTTAACGCTGTCCGAGTTGGGATTGACGGACCGAAATTTATTGTACGTGGTGAGCGCAAATGCAAACACGTGATTCTAATTTTCGAAAATGTTCGTTTCATTTCTTATATTTGTGGATGACAACACTGTGTGATTTGTTATTATTATAGTCAGTTCAATAAACATCAATTCCTCAGGTTAACCCAACTGTTTCGTAAAAACCAACATGTAATTTTCCCTGATTTTTACAGCTTTTCCAGAGCATAATCTATGCAGGTAAAACCAGTTTTATTGCAACTATTTTTCTAAATAATTTTAGTTTAAAGCACATTCAAATTGCATGTTATATATATATATAAATGCACATTTCCCTGAGATGTCAATTCTTCACTCGCGCACACCACGAGATCCATAACGTAAAAGGTTTGACGTCGATGATAAAGTGCTCCGCAGTGACCCATAAATTTGCTACTTTGAATCGATGAGTCTCTTGCGTTACAAGTTCAATATTTGTGAAAATGGTACAAGTCATCTCCATGGCTACTAAACTCAGCCGGGATGACACACGCGGTTCGATACGACCAAGCTGGACGCATTCCTAAAATGAAATATTTACAAGATTTGCTCACACGCACATCACACAGGGACATGCTGAATAATGTACAACAAATCCAACTAAATAGACCAAATAGGGCCTACTGTCACCCTTCGACGAAATCATTTCACTGAATGGCTCACATTGAAGTTGAACTGAACCGCTGATGATTGCTACTAAAAAATTACATTCACCGTTTTTTTACTTACTTGTTTTATTGTCAATTACGTACTGTACACAATGAAATATCTCAGCTTGCAGATGCCGAAACAGATTGTTCCTTTTCCAGTTTTGTGATCTGGCTTTTATACGTTGCTATCTGCTCCTTCGCTTGCTTTAACCTTTCCTTCAGATCGCTGATCTCGTATCGGATCTTGTTCTTTGCAGATAAGATGGCATGCACACTTTTCTCCTTTTTATCTTCAACTGCAAATATATACATGTGCAAAACAATTCATTAAGAAGATGCTGTGCGCAATCTAATTATAGTGGAACTAGCTTGAGTTGTTTCATTTCGAGCAGTTTCATTAAACATGGTTCATTTTCCCCGAGTTTTCCCGGTTTCCCTGAGTGGTATCTTGGTGGTATGAACCATGTGAAATTAATGCTAATATATCTTACAATCAGTCTCGTGCTTGTAAGGACCAAGTGTGAGTTGCCGGCTACTGGTCAACAACTGCTGCATCATGGCCGATGGGTCTTGGAAAATCTTCACATAATAATAAATTACAGCATTGATGTATGGTTTGAATATGATCCTTATTTACGTAACAGTACACTAATTATCTTACCACTTCATCGTACATTTCCGACACAAGGCATTTTTTGCCCAGCACGATATTAGTCTCTCCTTGGAACAGTTTCAAAATATGGTACAAAGTAACCTGTTCAAATTTTTTGTGCAACCATGCATCATTATTACACTGTATATTCCGAAAATTTGCATTAATTAATGTTTGCTTACTGGTCTTTCAATAGGGTCATTGAAATATATTTTGATGACGACTTCAAATTCGCCCCAACCTGTTTCAGTCACCTCATAAGGTGGCTTTGTAACAACTATACCAATATTAGCACACATATATTGCTGAAGCATTTACGTAATTCAGTGTGTAACTTACCTCTGTTAGGATTAGTATAACTTTCATGAAGCTTAAAATGGACCTTTTTCACAAAAGCAGACATATCCTAATTGAGGGAAAAATATACTGTATTATAAATAATGCAATTTTGACATAATTCATAGTATAATATGACATGACATTACCTCGTTGCGATAGGGCTTGACGTAAACAGTCCACTGATGAGTGTGTCCATCCTCTTCTCTCTTTTTGCCGAAATACCGAGCAACATTTCCGAACACAATGGGCTTCACTATCGATACACCCTGTATGAAAAACGCGTCAAATACTGCTTTAATTGTGCTGAAATAAATTATTATTAGTAAAACCGATTCTTACTTTTACTCTACCACCAGAATCTGGACCGTATTCGGTCATTTCTTTGCTCAAAACATTGAAAAACCGGTGGTAAAATAGGCCTAACCGGAGACCGCGAATGGAACGAACCACAACCGACAGCAGCGCCAACTGCGGCAAAATTAGGTACTTGGCACTACTTGCTGAAAGACACGCCTTTCTCTTATTCACTCGGGCGGGATTCCTACATAACTACGCCCATAATACGTCATATTATTGGTCATATGCAGCTAATTATTGGGTAAAACACGTTTAAAGGGGTGGAGATTGTTTTTTTAGTCGATCATGATTGGTTGTAGTAATTTAAGCCTATGTTTGCAACCAAGCGACCTAGACAAGACGGTTGACAAATTATTGAGGCTATGAATAGCGAGTTTTTGTAAAGAAAATGTTTGTTTGCGACGTTTAAATAGAAGTTGAAAGTAATCTGAAGAATGAAAGTGACGGTAACAACGCTCTCGGACGAGATCTTCAATTTGGATGTGAGCGAAGATCTTGAACTGGAAAACTTCAAGGCGTTTTGCGAGATTGAATCCGGACTTCCTTCCAGGGAATTAATAGTTGTGCACGAAGGAAGACCACTTCTAGAAGATAGTAAAACGCTGAAACAGTACGGAATTAAAGAAGGAGATGTGTTAATCATACAGCACATGATGGCAACATCGAGCACCGCAACTCGGCAACACGGCGCTTCTTCAAGTACGGTATTTCAATTTAAAAAAAAAGAAACAGGAAAATCCGTTTATTCCCTGTAATTGACCTCTTGGAAATCGATTGAAGACACGCGACAATGATTTCCAAGTGGGAGGAGCAAAGGGAAGACGGTGTATCGTTGTAATCGATACGTACGTACCGGTACGTACCGATATCTAATGGGAAAAGTTGGCCACTGGCCACAAACAAAGGAAAATGCACAAATACAATAAAGTAATATTTCAGGTTAATGTTACCAAAAGTAACTTCTGTAGTAAACTTAAAACTTATTTGGAAATACAATATAAAATATAAACGCAACTTCAGATTTTAGCTAGATGTACCATGCGCATGCAAAAATAATTGATTTACAATTATTTTCTGCACAATTGGAAGTTTTTTACTATTTGAAAACTAGTTAGATTTCAATACAAACTCAATTTCAACATCTTGGTTAGGACTTATAACCATAATGAAACAAGATGGCCGCCAAAATATGTTCAATAAATGACCTTATTGGTCGCAATACACCTGCACATTATCAACCAAACAATAATTAAAATTTACCTGATCAATCGGGATGTTTTTACACTTTCCCATGTAATAAAGTCCGTCCTTCAAACAAAGCAAATGACATCCAAGATGGCCGCGAAAACCAGATTTCGATTTTCTCCAACTTTTATAATCCAAAACCAACGTATGCATTCAATTACAAAATCTCAATGGCAAATAACTTTTGAAGAACCTTCATTACGCAGATCTGCCGCAAATAGACTTCGGCAGTATCGCTGTTCCCGGCGCATTGGGTGATGCCGGACCATCTAGGACTTCAGGGCCCCAGGAACTCCATTCAAACAACCGTCCTCCATCCAGTGCCCAAAGTGGTTTGACTCAACAGGAGCAGGAAGATCCATCATTTATCCGGGACATGTTGCTCGCGAGCCCCGATCAGCTTGCGGTCCTCAAAGTGAACAATCCTCGCCTTGCCGATGCGTTGAACAGTGGAGATCTTGGTACATAGTGCACATCATACTCTGTACATGTACATGTAAGGAAATACAGTTAAAAACCAAACTTCCCTTATGAATGGGAGCAGAAAAGTTCAAAGAAGTCTTGCAAGAGCAGCAAAAGGACCGGTCCGAAAGGGAACGAATGAGGATCCGGATGATGAATGCGGGTCCATTTGACGTGGAAGCTCAACGTCTCATCGCTGATGAAATTAGGTGTCCATACTTTCTTTTCCCCTCTGCCTGCAGAAACACATTCATATTCACTCGTGTAATAAACATTTCATTACACACCTGTTTCAGGTTGAAGAATATAGAATCCAACATGGAAGCAGCTATAGAATATAATCCTGAAAGTTTTGGCCAAGTTATTATGTTGTACATCCACTGCAGAGTTAATGGCTTTCCCGTCAAGGCTTTCATCGATTCTGGTAATAGATCCTATTAAAGTACACGTGTCCTGGGGCAAGTGAACGGAACACGAGTTGTTTTGCAGGAGCCCAAACTACAATAATGAGCCAAGCATGTGCTGAAAGGTGCAATATTATGAGATTGGTGGACAACAGATGGGCAGGAGTGGCAAAAGGAGTTGGAATGCAGAAGATTATTGGAAGAGTTCACCTTGGTACATCTTTTTACTTACATCTAATAATGGCTCGTGATGACCATTCAGGGGTTTATTTGTGATTTTCAATTTGTTTTCTGGTGAATTCACAGGTCAAATCCAGATTGAGAAAGACTTCTTAACTTCGTCCTTCTCAATCCTCGAGGATCAGCCAATGGACATGCTCCTCGGCCTGGACATGCTTCGCCGCCACCAGGTCCACCCAAAATCCCACTAATAACCGTACTCGCTAATTTCCAACATTCACCATCATGCTTACCATTTTACAACTTACCTGCACAGTGTTCCATCGATCTGAAACGTAACAAATTGGTAATCGGTACAACTGGAACCGAGACTCCGTTTCTGAGTGAAAGCGATGTCCCCGACTGCGCACGCTTGAGTATGAATCCGGAAATGTTGCACCGTAGTGTTCAGGAAGAAGATGATAAACATCTGGCTCAGGCATTGCAAAGATCTGTTGAAGAAGCAGGAGGCGAGTTAAAAATAAACAAAGCAAATATACGTATGCTATCGGACATCCACTTATACAATTGTTTTGTGTTCCAGGTGCTGGGACCTCGCAGATGAACTGGGAAGAAACGCCAATAGATAGATTCACAGAAGCAGATATTAACACTCTTGTCCAGATGGGTTTTCCCAGGGAACAAGTGGTAGACGAGTTGAGGAAAGCCAACGGCGACACGATGCAGGCAACCGCAGCGCTGTTTGCTAAATCGCTCAAATTCTAGCTATTTTATGATTTCAATTCAGTTTGTGCTTGACTTGTTGCGCACACAACAATTTACAGGTTTCTGGAAAACTCAAATTTATATTATTAATGGTAATAATAAAATAATATGTATTTCCGAATGAGAAATTCATTCAACAACATATCCAAATGTATTTCTTTTATAACAAACGCGAAGTCACAAGGTAAAAATATATTATAGCTGGAATGTATGTAATTCACCGGAATACAAGCCGAAACAAATACATTACTAATCTCAAAATACGCTAACAATTTGAAAATAAAACCCTTCGTAAAACATTGAAACGTGTACCAGGTTATTTTCAATGGTCCGTAAATCTCTATGGCTCTAAAAGCATAATCACGTTACTTTAAAATTTGAAAGGCTTGTACTTCATTTACTATATTGGATGTGAAAAGTGACACACCCAACTAGACGCCTACAAATAAGTTTGTGGCGAAAAGGAAGCAGCGCAGAAGTTTAACAATTCATCAAATCCTTACAACTTAAACTAAAATTTGAGGTTATCACTGGCTGCATTCAGCTTTAAGCCAAAATATTGATTGTAAAATAAAAACCGGATTATTATAATTTGTAAAAACCTTAGAAATTTGAATAGACCTAAAAACAAAATCATGATTTTTGTTGAAGGTTGAATGCAAACACTGTAAATTAAATTATAAATAGGTTGATATAACAAATAAATCCACATTGTCCTTTTCACCTTAATTAAAAATAGTTACCCTACATCATCAATTGGGACAAACAACTTTTGCATTTCCACCATGTATATTACTTTGTGTAAAATGTTTATCCCCACTTTAAGTAGTGCATTCAGCAATAATACTGGGCTTTTGCCATGTCACCTGTCGGTCGGCTTCAAGCAGTGGCAATTATCATCAACCAATTAAGTTGGTCTTGGACCTCATTTGGCTTAATTCCTCAAAGGTCTTTTAAGAAATTGAATGTTCCTTTCAATTACACCTTTGACATTGCTATCCGGTCCTTTTGTTCCTCGCAACCATCTTCGTCATCCACTCTATACCGCAGCGCGCAAAATATCTATGCGCGCTGCGTAAACGGGTAGGAACTTCACTGGAAAGAAAATTCGACCCTCTCTTGCTCTTGCACACACTCATCACACTATAACAGCATCGACTCTACACTCTGAAGCAACCGGTGCAGAGAAGCACTCCAGACCCAAAAGCCGCACGGTAGTTGCTCGGCAAATCACAGTTTGGACACGTTGTTGGCACCGGTTGCTGCATCTTCGTTGTCCGAATCGGTCGTCATGATACCAGATTCACTGTTTATAGACGAAACGGTGGACAAGTAGTGAACATCACTGATGTCGATTGGCACGTTTACGGTAGAGATGTTGTTGTCCGCTAGCTTCGGCACCGATGCCTGACTGTGAAGGTTTCCTTCTATCGCGGAACGGATCTGCACATTCATTTACACTAGATAAGTTACGTGTCCTTTACATTTTCTACGTAATTAAGAGACTTAGGTTCCTCTAGTTTTTATTACATATAATCACAATTATTGAGTTACCTCTTTCAGGGCTACGACACCCACTAGTCGTCCGATAGCTGTGACGTACGCGTGACTCAGCCCCAACATGGAGAAAAGGGAATGTACCTGACGTAACCAAAAGGCAAATTGAAATCTCCAACCCTTTTATAGACAATGATAAGTATTTTACAAGCAATGAGCGCAAATAACCTTCAACACCGAAGTCCTTTCGACCAACTGGAATGGTGCGGGATCGATTTGGCATTTATTGAAGTTCACCATCAAATCCAACTGCTCTTCTTCCCATGCTTTTTGCTGAAATTACATCAATGCATCACTTTTAAAAGGTCTCAATGATTTGCATGTCTATAATTGACTTCTTACCTCTTCCGGTGACATGTCGATGACACGTTCACGCGGCTGAAAAATTAACGCGCAAGTTAGATACTAATCTCAGTCATCAAATACTTATTAAAGTGAGATGTACAATATATTTTAACTACACTTACATCCCTTCCATCCGAAAATTTAGCACAAAATTGCAATGAAACAACAAGTTAACAGATTTCCGCGGAACTACACAAATTAGCACGAACATTCAATAAATGTAACTCACCAGCTGCACTTTTTTGGCACTCGTTATAGTGCTTTGAGCACTATTTGGTTCATTCTGCAAAACACAAACATTCCATCAATAACTCACGCAAAACATAATTAGAATAGACGTTTTCGCAGATGACCATATATGGGCATGGGTAGTTTCGAACGCCACCTGCCGGCATGAAATGAAACCCTATAGCAGTGGAATGTCGTTCGAATTTACACAGGTATTGCGCATTTTTGCGCCATTTTGACGGCAAAATCGCGTTAAATGCAGGCAAACTTGCAAATTTTGCGACCAAAGGCTTTCCTGCATTGTTACTCACACTTCGTGTAAATATGGGTTAAATCCGTTCCATATTTCTTTCAAAATAGCGAAAAATCGGACGAAATCGTCTGCTCCGAACACAAAAATTCGCGCATTTTGGCATTGCAAGCAGACGATTTCGTCCGGATTTTCGCGATTTCAAAAGAAATACAGTATGGATTTAACCCATGTTTACATCAAGTGTGGTTAACAATGCAGGAAGGCCATTGGTCGCAAAATTTGCAAGTTTGCCTACGATTTTGCTGTCGAAATGGCGCAAAAATGCGCAACATGTGACGACTGACCATAGACTGCAGCTGTTCGGCAACGAACATTCCACTGCTGTAGGGTTCAGCACTTTCGCACCAGGCGGCGCCTGCAGTATATTCGAAATCGTAAATTACCATTACAGTCCATAATATTTTTCAATTTGTGAATTTAACGATTGTCGGTTATTCAATTATTCAATGAAATATGCGATTTACAATGGGGAAAGCTAGCTGAAATGGAACAGGTTATGATAAGTTAAGAAGTTTAGGCGCGAATTGCGCGCTCCGTAGGCCTAATTTTCCGTTGAAATCGCGAATTTTTCCCGATCGAGTTTCAAAAAATGACCAATCCGTGCTTTTTTCGTGCGAAAAACGGATTAAAACGATAACGCTATTAAGAACCTATTGCAGTACTCCTGCCAGTTTAAACGACTTATTCCGATTTAAACTCACCTTTACTGTATATTTATTGTGACACGACCTGACCTTTATACCGATGCCGACGACAAACGGACGTAATTATCTAATGACCCACCTGAACTAAATAGAACTTTCAAGAAGCTTCTCTGCATCAAAAACCACCTTCGCAATAATTTCGTAAATATCTATGCGAAAACTGGTAAATCTAATAAAGTACTACGTTTCACTGTTGTTTTTTAGACTTTAAGGTGGAAAATTACGATGCGAAACCTCGATTAAAGAAACGATCGCAGCCAAAAATTTTCAGGTTTTTCTCAAAAATCCACTTTTAAATCATTCCTGTCACAGAACCCGGCTCAAAAACTGCAAACAGAATGAAAACTTGTTATAAAAGTCATAAACGATGCTACTAACTTTGTTCGATCGGAGAAAATCTTCGAAGAAACCTGCAATCGCCGCCATTTGCCACTTCTTTCTCTTGTGACGTCATTCATAACGTAAAAAAAAAAAACAAAGGACTCGCCACCTGGCGGATTGGATCTGAACTACATTGACACTAATGCGAAATCTTTGCGGTTTTATTATATATTTCACCGCAAATATCTATCCCAAAGCTGCTATTATTTTTTCGTAGGGATATCTAATGCAGCATTACGTTTTGCGATTGTTTTTCATTATTAAAGCAATAATATATCGCATAAATTACGATGAAAGATCTTGGACGAGGAAAGATCTCGTCCACCTGTAAAAAAAGCGTGGCAATCGAGCAAAAGTTCTTCCGCGATAAGTCAAATTTTTATTATTCATACACAAGAATCCAATCGCTAAATATGCAATCTGAGCAAAAATACGATAACAAACTACTTAATTTGACTTACTTTTTAGCGACGAACTTCCTCGCAGCTTGGCTCGCAGCATCGATCGGAACCTGAACCCGCAGCCATTTTCCGCTTTTCTCTGTGACGTCACGGCAACGCAACACAAAGCGCTCGCCACCTGGCGGATTGAATCTGAAGTACGTACTACGTAGAACCTACTACGTCATCTGCGCATTTTATATGTAATAAAACTGCTTATATTTCTTTTCACACTTAATTTAATGAAGTAAAACGTTTTTATTCGCACATAAATGTAAAAGAAACGAAAATTTTCATAACAATCGTATTTTATTTAGTTTCTGATAGCAGAGATTTTTTTGCGACGAAATCAAAAACCCCGGCCCGGTCGCGATATCGTAAACTACCAGCGCAACTGAGCGTCCGTCGCTACTGCGCATCCCCGTCGCGCATGCGCAGATCGCCT
>JAQIWR010001020.1:0-15641 GCA_034695945.1 Glomeris hexasticha
CTTGGTGTTGAATACTGCAGATCGCAGCAATGTGGCATGCAGCTCACAGCCATGCAAATGGCATATATGCAGCATGCGTGTCTGCAGCAGGTTTGCTGCATGCATAAAACAGCTCTGCAAGTGGAACCAGGGCAGCTTTAACTGCAGAGCTGCAGCAGCTATAAATTTCTGTAAGGGAAATGAATGTTTTTGAAGACAATGTCAACTGGATGTAGGATGCACCACACTATATAGATACTATAAAAATATGTAAAATTTTGTACGTATTTTATTTCTTACAAAGTTTTTTCTGAATTAAAATTTTGCAAACTAATTATAAAGATGACATCTTTCATCATATTAATATTTTGTGTCTGTATACCGCATGTGCCATTTGGCGGAAGTTCTTCATTGGTGACGTCACTCCAGGTGCAACATGAAATAAAATGTAGGGAAGACACGCCCATTTTGTACGTCAACCAGAGGTGCACTGTATAAAGTCACACCTAAAGTGTGTACAGTTGATGTTGGATTTGCAAACGACAAACTCATTTTTTCTCTGAAAACCAGAGGAAATATTCACCCAGCCCCTTAAACGGTAAGAAGGATTATAAAGTAGATCCAACTCACTTTATATATGTTCATATACAGTACAGGTATCATTTAAATATGATATCAAATTATGATTTCAGGTTTCACAACGTTATGGGGATCAATGGTGAATGGCAAATACCAATCATTATTGGTTGTCTTCTAACGTGCTTTACCAAACTTGCCATTTGCCAAACTTCAACAACACAATTTTCTACTGAAACAACTTTAACACATGATTTCAATTCAACTGAAGACGTAAGTAATACACTGTATTATAATAATTTTAAGGTAACTATATACTGGGTAAAATAAAACGTATATATAATATTAAAAAATATTTTGATTATGCAATGTAATTTACTAAACGATTCCCTTTGTTGGATAAATAGACTAAATTGTATACACCGGTAAAGTTTAGTGTGTCAAAATTGCAGTTTCCGTCAGGTGTCAATGCCAGTACTATTATACAATATGGATACATTTTATATTTAAATGAAAAATACTGCCAGTTTTGAAATATGTGAACGGATATCCGATTTGTACTGCATGCAATAAATGATTTCGTCAATTTCACGTACATTTAAATTGCGGTTGATATAATTTACATGCATTTAAAGCACTATAATAGATTTCACACAAAAATTGGACCGGAAATTGCAAAAATACCTTAATGAATGTCTTAAAATTGGGTTATAGGTATACATCTTACATTTAAAAATGTACATATAGGTGCATACCCTAAACAACTGTGGTCTCAAAGCACATACTGTACTAGTAACACAGCATATGGAGAAAAATATATAATGCTTCAATGCGTTCAGCCTTCATGTTACGAATGTAAATTGTTTTCTGTCAATTTAAAATAATGAGACATGGAATAATTATTTTTGTAGAGCTCTAGCTACTAGTCAACTTTCACTGCAAAACACTTTCAGGCAAAAATTCAACACCAAGTGCCAATTTACAATTTACAATTTATTTCCAGCGTCGACAATTTCGTCTGATATTGTAATTCATTACGGTACTACAAATAAAATAAAATAAATTATTATTTAATTTAAATACAAAATGTAATATTCACATTGGCAAAGTGACAATTTTCGGGAGCAAAAACAAAACAGTTTACATTTTTAGAATTCAGGATAAAACTTAGTGAAATTAATTAGTTTTATTCGTCGCTTTGTATACATAAATATTGAAAAAACATTTTGATGTACAGTCATCCCCTAATTTTCCTTTCCATTTTCAGACTTTAGTAAGTGACCAAGATGTCCAAGTACGCGGTAAGAACTTTTACTTTCCAACACGTATTTATATAATGAAATTATAAGGTCAATTAATTGTCCTGTTGCCAATTCCTCATGCAGTTTGTATAATGAACTTTCCAAGGGTATAAGCACGAAAGCCACTGTTCCAGAAACTGTTACATTCAAACGCAAACTCTCATTCCCAATATCTATAAGTACAAGGGTGGGACATTGTTTAGCACTTCCTGCTGGCCGAGTGTTAAAGAGGCGATAAAAGTTGTGAATAATACCTATACAGTCAAGTTTCTAAAAGGAACAATAGAGTAAATCATTTTTCTGGCCGATCGCCCAGCAACCAGACAACTTCCGGCAACATTCATTCATTCAGCAGAATGAAGGAAAGGTTTGGCTTTTTTCTGACCCTCAAACCTCAAAATTCATCTTCAAACAGTGGCACCTCCTGATCCAACACGCCGATGTGACGTCATATACGAGGATATCACATTCACCATAACCAGTGTAAACTACCCTCGTCTTTACGACAATAACCTGGACTGCAAGTACACAGTGAATAGATTTCGAGACGACTACTGCAGACTAGAATTGGTTTTTCGTGAATTTAACGTTGAACCAACACCAGGATGCGTTGCAGATTATTTTCTCGTCCAAAATGACAGATTTTGTGGATTTTTCCCACCAGGAACAAGAAGTAAGTTTATCCAAATATTTCCCACTGAAAGAGTATACTGTGGCTTATATAGTCCGCTAAATCAAGGGTTTATTGAACTTTGATTGTTGAGTTGCATGCTTAAGAGCGTTAATTCTATGGGTATCCTATCAGTAAATAATCAGCATATATCTCTTTCAATTCAAAAACCTCAATGAAGTGTGCAGGGCAAACCATGGGATGGGGGGCAAAACGACAAAACGACCACAGGTTGCTGTGTGTGATCTAACTGTTCAAATTACGATTGCATTAAAAGGCTAACCAATGAAGGAAATTACCTCATTTTACACTGAAGCCGGTGCATTATTGCATAAACTTGGCAAAGATCCAAATAAACTGAACACTAGACGATTGGAAATATGTCATATAATACAGGGTGTTAATGTAATGGTGTTACAAACTTTAGGGTTTGTACAGGATTAAGAGTAGATGCAGAATTGCCAATGAGCTCATGTCCAGAAACGTACAGGTTCCTTGCTATAGACTGGCAAAGTGTCGGATGTTGCCCCGCAAGTTGGCAATTTGGTGTATTGCAGGGAATCAATCACAAGTTGTGAAAGGATCATGTGAGGTGATGTGTGCAATGAGCAATGACAGCAATCCCCAAGGCTAACTAATGAATGTACAATTCCAGTGATTCTCAGAACCAAGCTGCTATACTTTATCCCAGCTAAACCTTAGACTAAATAGGCGGAGCAAGGGCGGAGCTTCAGGTAAGCAAATAGTAGCTTTTGTATCGATACCGATCGATACTTACAGAATTACTCAATGCCATTGGCTGCAGTGAGGCGCATGCTCCGCCTATTTAGTCTGAGGTTTAGCTGGGATAGACTGTATGTGCAAACTACAGAGCCATCTAGCGGCGAAAACATTACTAGGAATACGCTTTCCACAATACGAATTCGAACGCAAAAAAACGACAAAATAGAAGACACAAACCAGAAGTAAACGAACCCGTGTCGTAGCGGACATTGGCTGTGAGATGTAAACCTATGGAAGCTACGGCCAAAACGCCCAAAGCGACAAGAGCTGCCAAAATCGACCCGACCATGACCGCCATGGGCCAGGACGCCTTGCCGCCGGGACGTTTGGCCGCCACAACTGCCAAACCACCCGCTACCGCAAAAGCCGCTCCTCCCCACAAACCCGCACCGATGAAACTTGTCGGCTCCAAAGTACATAGGGCAACAACTTGAAGGATAGCTGCTAATGCGCCGAGGAATATCTGAGCTATCCCCAGTCCTCCCATCACTTTGAGCGGGTAATGGAAACGCCGTGTTGGCCGAGAACGACGACCGCTACCGCTCCCAGCCGTGCCTGACGCGACGACTCTGTACGTCCGCATCGTGGCACGGAAAAAGTCAAAGATTCTTGAAAATGAGATCAATAAAACCGTCCTAATCAATACATCCGATCGGATCCAGCCTCGTTGCGATCATTTGCAGGACTTCTCATAGGTTTCAGATGCTCAAAATCGTGTAGCAACTTTGTGCGCAGACGCGCGAATCAAGGGCGCATGACGCTACATGAAACTTTATTTGGTTTTAAAAATGACCTTGATGCGAGGCTACAAATCGGCACCGCCTCCACTACTGGTACTATTCGTCGCCATACGAATCGCCACTATGTTCATTTAATTTTAAATAAGGCAATGCATAATACTAACAATACACTGAAAACTAAATTCGTCAGTGTACATCAAATATATGTCAGATGGCGAAATAATTTTAATTCGTTATTCTATTAAAATATACAAATTGGTTGTAATTCTATAATTTGCTGAGCGTCACGGAAGTCGGCGTCACGTCGGCTTCGGCAACAGGTTGCGCCGAGGGTTGCGCCCTTGGTTGCGCACAATCTTTTCCGATCTTTTCTCTCCCTTAGGATAAATGAAATTATGAAAAATAATGCTATATCACTCCATCAGCGCTTCTTTATGTCTTATTTACTTAAAGCTCTATATTTTGTGGAAAAATTCATAATGAGCGCGGATGACTACATTTTTGTACTACTTGGTCGATATTAGTGTTGCGTCTGAGACTGGCGGGAAAGAAACACATGCGACCGAACAACTACAATGAAATGCGCTGTCCCCGAAATTTCTTGGCACAATCGTGATCCAGTTTTAAGTATAGATATTCAATTCCATCAGAATCCGGGGTTTTATCGACTAGCAACCGGAGGAACAGATACGCATGTCGTGGTAAAAACTTAATTCCGTTATTTACATGTGCATATGCATATATATGACACTGACACGCGTTTCATATTTAATTTACTTGTAGATCTGGCACGCAAAAACATCAGATGACGGGAAAATAACGATAGAATGCGTGGCTGATTTAACTAGACACACTCATGCTGTGAATGTTGTGCGTTTTTCACCATCTGGCGATAATCTTGCTTCTGGTGATGACGGTAAGCGCAGTGAAGCCCCGCCTACACGCAGCAAATCGTATGCGAGCTGTGCTGCTGAGAAGGGCTAATTAGAGGCGGGACTTAACTGCATTCGCATTTTGATTTGACGGAAGGTTGATAATTTTTTCAGAGGCCATCATATGGATTTGGCATTGTCTGGGTGAAAAGAGTGCCCCTGATATATTTGAGTCCAAGGAAACGGAGAATAAAGAAAACTGGAATGTTCTTCGTGCTCTCCGGTCAGTCAATTAAAATGAATAAATAACTAATTATAATAAACAAAATAATGCAGAACATTCATTTTACTTTTTATATAATAAGTGGTCACCTAAATGACGTATGTGACCTGAGTTGGTCACCAGATGGACTTCAACTGCTTTCGGGATCCGTCGACAACACTGCCATCCTTTGGGACAGTCAAAAAGGTAGTTGTCAATGAATAATTAAATACCACAAAGACAAATGTTTCTAAACGGCTTACTTTGACGTCATCTTTTAAATTTGCAGGACGAAGTATCCAGATCTTCTCCGACCATAAAGGATTTGTTCAAGGTACCTGTTGGGACCCTGCTGGACGTCACTTCGCAACGCTGAGCAGCGACCGGTAAAAAAATCAAACAAAATAAATATTTTCCCCACCGATTCAACAACAAAACGTTCATTACATCCTTGATTACATAGATCTTGCCTCGTGTACAACTGTAAAACGCGTAAAGTGTCACATCGTATTGCGAAGTTAACGTCATCCGAAGGACCGCAACAAAGACCGTTGTTCCACGATGACACGTTGAAATCATTCTGTCGTCGTCTTTCGTTTTCCCCTGATGGACAGCTACTAATCACTCCTGGTTGGTAACAAAAGTTAACAATTAATGTAGAGTGACGACTATTTTTACTATATATTTACAGCTGGAATAATAGAGACTTCTGAAGGGAAGCCAATCAACGTTGTTCACATCTTTTCACGTTGCGCTATGAACAGGTTGGTTAAGCAAATAGCAGATTTGCAAATTTAAAAAACAATGAAGAAATAAAACTTTGCAAAATTAACACTTCCCAGGCCGGTGTTGTATTTGCCAACGAAAGACAAGTATGCTGTAGCGGTAAAATGTTGCCCAGTGCTGTTTGAATTGCGGGAACGATGCCAGCCAATTTTCAAGTAATATTTTTAGTACGTTGTTAAGTGACCTGATTTAATAGTCTATTTTTCAGTTTGCAGTATAGAATCATTATAGCGGTAGCCACGCAAGACACTGTATTACTGTACGACTCGCAGCAGTTGCAACCCATTGCCATTGTTACCAGCATTCATTACGCTCGGTTGACAGACATTACGTGGTACGATATTGCAATATTAGTTAGCGGGAACATTTGATATTAGAAATTAATTACCGGTAATTAATGTGTTTAGGTCCGAGGATGGGAGAGTGTTGGCGGCTTCTTCAACCGATGGCTATTGTTCGTTCTTGACCTTTTCGGACAAGGAGTTGGGAATTCCATATAAGCCACCTCCGGTTGAGAACCATTGTGTTGATGAGATCCAAAAAATGGTTGTAACGCCATTGGAGATAATCACCAAGGTGAAGAACCCTCTTATATTTCTTTTGATGAAATTTCTGAATGGAATACATGTCATTTCATTACCAGGAGGTAACCCCACCGAAAAAACGTGCAGTTGGAACTCCCAAAAGGTATTAATTGTGGGTTAATAAATCTTAATAATTTGTAATATTTATCCTTTTACACCAATGGCTTTCGCTGTTTGTAAATTCATTCCTGACGAGCCGAAGAACGTGTCGCGTCTTTGTCTTTAAGAATCTTTGTGGGTAAAAGGATAAATTTCCCAAATTATTAAATTATTATTATAATATTCGAAATGCAGTTTGTCCCACAGTGAACCTCAGAATAAGCGCCGAGTTTCGCTTATTACCCTCTTCTCTAAATCATCTAAGAAATCAGGTAAAACTTAATTCATTCCTATTGTATAGCCAATAACCACTAATTATTATCATTAAAACACCAGAAGTTCCGAAAGAACCCGAAGTGAAGAAGCAAATACTTAGCGAGATTATTACTCTGGACGAGACCACCGACATGGATGTGGACTTGCCGATCAAGGAACTGGTTCAAGAACCTGGCGGAGAAGACTTGAAACTAGTTCTCGAGCTATCGCAACAAGTTCCCGAAACGAAACCCAAGATTGCTGAACAGCCAGACGTTGTTTCGAAAACACCATTGTGTAACAAGGAACCGGGAAAGTCCAATTCATCCGAAGAAGCAGCTTGCAAACCCGAATTGCAAAACGTTACGAACGACACGCCACCTGCGAAACAACCCCGAAGAGTGCCATTCACCACTTTGTCTACGCCACCGAGGAAAAAAGATCCGTAATTATAATGATCGCTTTTGCAAATTTTGTAAGGAACAATGCATGCATGGCATTATTACTGCTGCAGCCTAATAAATTAAAACCGTTTTCTGAAATGAGTTTGGATTTATTATGTCGGTTAATTAAGTACCTTTCAACAGGATTAGGTAATGTGATTAAAAAATCCAAAAGATGACAACAGTTTTTACCAATGTGTACAACTTGATGAATAGACTAAATGCGAGTTAAACCACATCGACACAAGCACAACGTAACAGCATCAACCAGTTGCGATCTGAATTCACTGTTCAAACCATTCAAAATGTAATATTTCGCTTTGAAATAATCCTCCTACAACAAAGTACTTCTCTCACTTTAGCTCATTTACTAGTACAAGGTATCTTAGAGAAAATTGAAATGTTCCATGTACATTTTCCAGGCTTAGCGTTTGAAAAAAAAATCTCATTTACTCTCCATTTTTACCCATAATGAAATAAGCCATTACTTCTTTTAAAGATCTTTCCTAATACTACTAAGATGACTAGCTTATTTTTCATCTCGGTGATTCCAAGGTTGACTAGCATCTCGTTCATGCGCATTTTCGCACAGTCTACGTACGGTTATTAATTTTCCATATTCACCCGCATTATATTAATCGTAAACAAACAACCTCCTATGTAATAAATGTGCATGCTGATATTCTTGCGATACACGTGTAAAACATAACACTCACTATACCTATAATGAGAAACTGGAACGCCATTCAACAGCTTTGTACACCAAAAAACAGCAAACGGCTCACATCGTAACGGCAAATGATATACTATCATTCTCCTCAACAGAAATATGAACAGATGCATGCAATCCCAAGAAATATGTGGTTATATATGTGCATATATTATACATATATCACGTAGGCCGGAATTTGATAGAAAATATACACGCCTTGTAGCGTGCGGGAACCAACTTCGCACTTGGAGGCAAAAATATCAGACTGGATAAAAACTGAAAGACTAGTACTTAAAGACTAGAGTTGCTCTTGAAAAGCCTCTTTCAAAACAAGTCTGTAAGTCAAGTTGCAGACTCGCGATTTACTTCGTTGCTTTACCGTGAATTTTCGGTTTCACTTCAGGCGCTGGGTGACGTTAGCTAAGGCCACTGCGAAGGCCTGGATGGCCGTGAAAGGATACTGGAAATCCAGTGTGTAAGCATTGCCATCTATGCGTCCAAACTGCATCACCTGATAGCGAAACAAACCAAATTACTACACGTCAAGCCCACCGATTTGTACTTTAATGCGCACCTGCGTTCCCCTGAACTCTATCTGAAAGTTTTTGGCAGATTCCTGGGTCACTCTTCCACCAAAGTCCAATTGGTACACCTGGCTGCTCTCGTTCCAAAGTGGGGCCTTGTTGTGCATCACAAACTCACGGCGCTGAGCTGGAGTTGGACCCGGACTAGCGGAACGGCATCTGTTCGCACCGTTTCGTCCTTTCTTCATCTACGGACAAATAAAGCATTACGAGTAGAAACAAATCAGCAATGCGGAAATGCTGGGGGAACTAACTCTGGGCCTGATATCGTAAGATCTTCCACTATCGGAGAAAGCCTCGTCCCCACTGTACACCACTTCATCGTCGGAGCTGTCCGCAGGTCTGGTTTGCAGTGCACGTCGACCCAGAAGCGGACTGTTCAGGAGAGACCTTCTCCCAAGCAGGGAATTCTTCCTCTGATGGGCTTTGAAATTACGAGTTGGCGTTTGAGGTGACCCTGGTGTTGTTGTGCCACGCCTTGGTAGAATGGGAGAAGATGAAGCTGAAGATGTGGCCAATGCGCTGGCGTGACGACCGGCAAGTAGCGGAGAATGCGGAGGAGTCAGTGTTCCCGTTTGCCCCATCAGACCTCTCCTATTTGGTTCCGGTGACCTCAACAATCCTCCTCGGTCTAAATATATGGAAGTGACTTAAAGACACTTATTGTAAGTGATAAAACTGACCCAATGTACACACCTTCCCTGAGGTCCCTGGCACACCTGCTGACCGCCGACGACTGCAATCTACCCATTTTTGGTGAAGACTGAGGAGGTAACACCCTTCTTGGAACAACCGGACTTGGCGAACTTTCAACGTTCCTGTTCCCCAATCTGGGGCTTCGCGTCAGAGATGCCGATCGTAAATTTCCTCCGTAGGGCACCGGTACAGGATTTGTCTTAGGTACCGTGTCAGGAGTGCACTTATGCCCTGCCTCCCTGGCCGACTCTGAATCCAGGCTTCTACTTTTTCCGCATTGGTTCAGAGGAGTTTTTGATTTTGAACAAGACGGTGGCATTTTCAACGGTGCCGTTTGCGACAGGACAAGCCTACGCCGACTATCTCGCAGCACCCCTCCCATGACCCTGGCCATTGCCTCGCTCGGTTCCCCGATTGGTCCACCGACATAATCGATTGAATTCAAGTGCCCCACGCTTCGGCTCCGACAACGGCTCATCAACCTTGCTTGGGCCACGGGAGTTCGTAGAGCTCGGTCGCCCTGCGCGTGCGCGTCCTCCTCGTCGATGTACCGCAATTCAGCGGCTTTCTCGGCCCATCGACGTGCCCCACCTCCACTGCAGCTGGATGTTCTACGTGGGGATGAGGAGTTGAAGTGGGGGAAAGAAAGCGGATCACGGTCCGGTGTTTTGACTGGAGTTTCTGGAGTGTTTTCGGCAGGGGTTGCCGGTGAGGAGTTAGAAACCCTTTCCATGCTCAGCAACCCTAGAAGATGTGGGTTCGCACTGAAATCCACGTACGGATACTCATCAGGATCACTGTCTATTTCGGCTCTGGGAGCTGCCGCTCTTAACCGAAGCCGGTTGTGCGTGGGAGTCATCGGAGCAACGGGGGCTCCGTCTCCTTTCCGAAACCCGCCTGGGCCATCATCACCTGGAATGAAACACGTGCATTACTGACACAGAACTAACCTAACCTAAACCCTTAACTCACTTATGGGAAGCTCATCATCATCATCGTCATCTTCATCATCTTTGCCGTCATTTTCCCGGTAAATATTTGGTCCATCGTAGCAAGCTTCCGCGCCGGCAGACATTTCTCCAGTTAGTTCCGTCACCACTAGCGTCATCTGTCGGGGTTGCAGATGCAGCAGGCTAGTACGGTACGTCACGTGACCAAGCACAGTTGGTAGGAATGGGGCAACACCGTGCAGTTTGAACTTGGTGCCCCAGATGTTCGACGTCACTTCGACTAGCCTCTCTTGCTGCATCGGTTTCCAATGAGTAAACGAATAAATTAATTGTTCGATCTACACCTCAAAATATCAATACTACATCAAACAGTTTCTACCTCTGGAAGCGTGTCTACGTAAGTGAGGTTATCCAGTAGCCGCAGCTCGAGTTCCAACTGTTCCCGCAACAGTCTTTTCATGTGTCTACGTCTTCTCTGCATTCTTGGACTAGCACAACCGTCTTCATACTCGCTGTCCGAAAGTTCAGCCACCCTGTTGATGACCAAATGTCCACTGCCAATACCAGACATGTGACCGTTGCCTCCAAAAATGCCGGCACCGTTTCCGTTCGCTGAAATAATACTCTTGGTTTCCGTTGTCCCATTCTCACATCCAGGGTAACCTTCAGCTAACATTTACAGCATTTAGGGATGTCTTCAACCATAATAATAATAATAATATCAATTCTGAAGCTTACCACCAACTTGAGGATCGTAAATGACAAATTCTGGCCTGATCTTGCTTGTCCTCTTGCCCTTTAACAATGGAACTAACCCTCCAAGGTATTCCAGGTAAAGAGTGTAGCAGGTACCACTGCTCAGGCTTAGATCGTCATCGTGCCTGATCATGGTGCAGTGGTAGCGAATGTTGCCCAAGGGAGGTCTGCTTGCAAATTCTCTGAGGTTTGGAGGCTCCGGAATGTAGCTCTGAACAACCAATACGCAGCTGCTTAGGCACTTCAGTGACACCTCTGTACAGTGGAGGTATCTTGGATCATGCTCACCTTGATCGTGGCGCAAAACAGACTGCCAACTTGATTCTTAAGTCTTCTGGGAAGAGGCAGTTGGGCAACGTTGGTCTCTTCCCTCAACAGTGTGCGTAAAACGTGCGAACACAAACGTTGCAAGGTGGCAACTTGCCGGGAGACCCACGCGATATGTATAAGAGGGCCGGTTGCGACAAAAAGCCTCTTGTCGTTGTGGCCCCATGTCAGAGCTGATACAGGATGCTGCATACATAGTTCAATCATTATTCATCCATCATTCATTTTACTACCATCTGCATAAACTCTGCCATAAGCAATAAGTATAGTGGCCTGCATTCACTTTCTATGCATTTCAAATATCATTGACAACCTGTTAAAGTTTACCAGATTTTTTTTTTGTAACCGTGAGTGGTCAACATACACAGGTTTCACTGTACTATGTTTA
The DNA here is from genome assembly GCA_034695945.1 of Glomeris hexasticha. Lineage (NCBI taxonomy): Eukaryota > Metazoa > Arthropoda > Diplopoda > Glomerida > Glomeridae > Glomeris > Glomeris hexasticha. The sequence continues at coordinate 11,764 of JAQIWR010001020.1, forward strand.
CCTGAGTATAAGGCAGTACACTGCAGTGCCGAGGAGAACCGGCTTGAGTATAAAACTGGAGTATATTCGTGAACTCCCCAGTGCGGCTGTTAGATGCGCACCCCGCGATGGCCAGCAGGTCACCGGCATTCGTCCAATCCATCTTGACACCTGATTAATAACAGCTATGTCGTACGGGTGGCTTCAAGGGACAATCTTGCAACTGCACTCACGCACCTCGCAGACCCGTGGGGATGATTACAGGAAAAACATCGTCGTAATTCTTCATAATATAGACTAGCCCTGACTTGAAGCATACTCCCAAAACAGCCGTTTGCTCCACCCCTCCAATCAGAAAAATATGTTGTTACATATATTGCCTTTACGCACCATCAGCTACAGATCGATGCTCACCGGACAGGTTCTTGAGTGATATTTCAGCAGGTCCCTCTTCTTCGTCATCTTCTCGGCCAGATTCTTCCATCTTAAATTTTTGGCAGGACCAGGACATTGATGTGACGGCCACATCATCTAAAACGCCCACCTGAGCTACCATGGTACCATGGGCATCCATGACGATGATTTGACCATCGGTTGTACCAAACAGCACCTTACGTAACAAGACGAAAGATGTTCTTTATTTATCAAAAGATTGCTAATGTTCAACTATAAACAGTGCTCAATCAATGTTTGCCTGTTGATCATCTGGACTCCAAACTCCACATGTAATTGTTCCTTCCAGGTTCAGCATCGAAGACCAATACCGTTGCCCTGCCACGGAACCAACCAGCACGAAGCCATCCTGGTAACAGATGAGGGCCATGCGACCATCATGGCTCCAAGAGAAGTCCATCACCTGTAATTTAATGTATACCAAACAATTCCCTTTCTGTACATGGAATACATACATTAACAATTTAGTTGATCGAATAACCTGTGTGTTTCTGTCATTGATGAGCTCGATGGACCAACGTCCTTCGTATTTAATCCACACAAATATAATGCCACTACTGTCGCAAGAAGCCAGTTTCTGGTAGGGTTCATTCCACTTTACCAGCGCCACCTGCAGTATAATATTGCAACAGAATAAAGCATGAACGATATGCACACATACAGTGCAATATGTGATGTAATCTGCGGTGGGTGTTGAATACATGAATATGAACAAGATGGAAACTCGTACAGTACATCTGCCACACCCTGTCAGATGGCCTCTTATATTTGCACAACAACAATACCAACACATGCCATATGGTAGTCACATATTCATGCATTGTATGCATTTGCAACATGATGCCGTAACAGACATCGATCGCTGCACCGCATGTAAAATGTATGAATGCAATACACCACACACTAGATTTTAAAATAAGATGAATAATAACGTATTGTTTCATGGACGACTCTGCTACTGTTTTGCATATATACTCCATTTTAATGATATGAACATTTTTGAGCAATATTAAGGTTTTGCAAAATACAGGGTCGCCAAAAAGTCTAGGACCTTGAAATATATTCGAAACCGTGAACATGCCATTTTCAAGGTCATTGCAGCTAGCACTTCAATATAAATTTGAAAATTGTAGAGCATCATCAAATCAGTCAATTAAAGCACATTCCATATGTATTAAGTTATTATTTTAAATATATATTGGGGTTCCAAACTTTCTGGCCTGTATTTTGCAGGGCTTTTTCTTATGTATTTATGTGACTTTGTATGGATCGAAGTTTTCATTTAATTAAAATTCCTTGTCTTAAATTCTACAGAAGCAAATGGCATATGCAAATGCTTTGCTTGCATACAAAGCATTTAATTGGAGTCACGTGATCGGTAAACTGTCTTATTACCATGGTCAATGTACCCTTTGCCTGTCAACTTGATCCCAAGGGGTTCGTCCGCAAGCCAAGCCCACCAATCGATGTCAGCCAAACAGCCAAACCCACTCAATTACCGATTAGCCGTTGCACATTGCCAACAGAGGGCACCCCAAAATGAAGATGGAAAAAGAAAAGATGCGTAATGTCATCATCGATTATATTGAATTATCGACATTTCCAAGAAATTGTGCCCTCCATCACCGCAAAACATGTTCTATTTACTTCCAATTTGCCTGTCATGAAAAGGAATCGGTCCAGTCAATAATTCACATGTGAGCCATATTAATTGTGCATGTATGTTGAGCACGCAATTTCTCATGTCCCACACAATGAATGTGACTAGTAACAAAAAATATACAAAAAAATGCACCAACACAATGTAGAAAAATCCCCAAACTGCCATATAGAAGGTTCAGCTCATTCATCAAGTCAGACTTTTGGATTCGTTTGACGTCACAAATCACGACTTTATTTTTCTCAAACGGTGATTCTTCTCCCCTCAATCCTCTCCCCAGCATCCACCCACAAACAACACATAACAAGAGACGAATACAGTATCAGCAAAACCCTCTTTTGTGGCCTGGGGGAAGAGGCTGATTAACCGGTGGGCGTTGTTGCAATTCATGATACACGCACCCTCTCTTTCAATCACCCCCTTTGATCCATCGACATGACTCATCCCATTCAACGTTTATTACCCGTCGGTCACGTGACACCGATATACAAGCGAAAAGCGCCGCCAAAAACACCGCTTATTTTCCACCAGCGCCCTCTATATATACAATTCCCCGTGGACAAACGGGGCGTGAGTCACGTGACCGAGCGAGGTTTATAGAGGAGGGGGTTAATAAATGAAACGGAATTTTGATGGGGCACCGATTGGGCCCGGATTACGGTTAAGGAGCCCCTTTGCCCTCCGCGTTCCATCACACGTTTCGTTTGAATTATTAGCGGTTCGCGCAGCCGCCGATAGAGGCGCTGCGCTTGGTGGGGGGAGAAGCAGAAAGCAAAAGCGACCCCTGTAAACGGTTTTCACTGCCGATCGATGATTTCTCGCGTCAGAAATTTGCATTTCTCGTACATAGTAGGATGCGGAATAAAAAGGAAGAAGGAAGTAAGAAGCCAGCTTAGATTTAAATAGAATTCAACGGTGCAAGAAACTGCGATTGATTAACTCGCAAAACGCAATAACATGTTGTTATTCACGCATTTCATGGTCTTTTAACATTAATGATGGCAAGCGATTTCTTTTAAATCCGTAATCTTAATTTCACACACATGTATATACTATTAATTACAAATATCAAAAGCACGCTGATTTTATTCTATTTTCATTTACAAGGTCTCATTTATGTAATTGTGTTGTGTTGAGTTTTTCAAAATAATATAAATCCCGAAATTATCCAAAGTTACACAATATAGTTAATTAAACCCGCAATAATGAAATGTCAGTATGCATTAATTTACCCCCAGCGGTAACAAACAGCGGTGTGCTTAATTAACACATTCATTACATTGGATTTACAACAGTGCTTGTCTTAATTAAATTTGCATAGCAAACAAAAACACGTGAAAATGCGTGGAATGCAAATTTATACATGCAATTTTGTAAATTGTTGCCATTTTCTTCATATAATGTGTTTATGTTTCACAGTGAATTACATTTTTCCAAGTTGTTATATAGTTGTTCATCGATTGGACAAGGTATACATGGAACGAATTTCATACCATTCCTAATTAACACTCAAAGTTTGTTCCTGTTAGCTAAATTAAATAACAGCAATAAGGAGAAAAATATATATATAAGGAAGGAATCATAAAAGCTCGGTTGTCTTGGAAACCACAATAAACTTACACTAAGGGCTTGCATACGTATAAGCAAGAGTGGATGATAGGGGAGAGTATCCATCGCCTTATACCCGCTCGTTTCATGTGTTTGCCCTGTGTAGCGTTGCTGATAACAGCGCCCTCTTCACTTGAATCTAGAAACTAAACCGGTTTTACTACTTTTACTGTCATGA
>JAQIWR010001021.1:0-15636 GCA_034695945.1 Glomeris hexasticha
GAAAAACACGTTTTCCAAATTATTAGCAAAAGTGCTTTTTCACTCGTAACTCGAAAACTATTTAAGATATCAAAAATTGGTTTTCATCGTTGTGTGCGGAATAACATGACGAAAATTCCTGTCATTAATGATTTAGATTATGTATGATAGAAATTTTTTTACGGGTTGCGTACTGCTGCTGAAATTGCAAACAAACGGTAATGTTTTGTGAATTATTTACAAAGTCTCTGTGCAACGCACATACAAAAACTATAGCTCAAATAAAAGAGCGCCTTTCTAACTATTAGGTATAATTTTATTGTGGTCAAGGCCTTCAGCAGGCCTTCAGCAGCGCTGATTTTCCGAACACCACATTTAGAAGATCAGAAAAACGTCATTCCTCACCACCCACCCACCGATGCGATTCGTTCCCCCTTAATTTACTACGTTTCTGGCTGTGCATACATAATTGTTTCAAATATTATCATCACATGATCTGGAACGATTTTAGTTATTGTTTATGATGGTTTTATAAGTCCAACTAAATATATACTAGGGTTTTTTTCTTGCTAGTTTTGTGAGTAGGGTTTATGCAATCAATAGGCAGAAGCAAAGAATGAACCGATCGAAAATACGAGCTGAATATCAACCAGCTGTACATGATAGAGTGAAAGCCGAAGAATTTTTTTTTCTTTTGGAAGTACAGTAGCAATAGTCGAAAATCTCGTTTACTCGGTCTGTTCTCTCGTAATCCACTACACACTTGCAGACTTCCCAGTTCCAACCATTTCTCCTTTTTCCAAATGTCATGTCTGGGATACATGATAAACTAGAATGAAGTAAAAATTGCACACTGTTTGTTATGTATTTCTATATTTGTGCTCTAATCCATATGTAGTTCCAGAGCAGCAATTCTAAACTCCAAACTCAATACTTCTACTAAATAACTCCTACGAAGTAGGTGTACGTATATAAATACACGTCCTTACACAAACAAAAAATTTCTAAGTTTGGAGTAATGGTTGGACACTGGTTGTATACGTATACTCTGCTCTAAATCCATTGCACTGCCATCTTTGAATAGTAGTCTGAATATTAAATTTGGGAGTTTTAAGTACAAAAATGGAAGTTTTGAATATGGTTGGTCTTAATTGTAAGTCTCCAACTGTTTTAAGTGGAGTTACACATTACTGTGAAGTCGCTTAGAAATGGTGAAAACTTTAATGCACAAGGTGTTGGCTCGCTCGTCGTATTCGCTACTCATTGGCTTACTCAGTGTTGAATACATGACAAAACACAGTAAAATCTGCTAAAAACATTGGGTGTGTATGAAAAAAGTAACATAAAGTAAACAAAGTAAAGTAAAACACATTCTCTCGCGAGATCAGCGATCTTACAACCGACCTCAATCTTGTGATAATGAAACGTTATCCTGAATTTTTTTGTTAGCTGGAATTTCCTAAGCCCTGAAGATGACCACGTGACGTCGGTCGAAACATTTCGCATAATCAAGATATTAAAGATATTGTGCAATGTTGATGTTTATGAGTTGAGGATTCACTCCTTCTTTATATGATCACCTATACTCCATATGAGCATAAGGTACAACCTAAATGCCCATATATGGTCTGTGCCATCTCACAGCGGAGGAATACAATAATACTGGCATCGGTCAATAGCATCACTTCAAAGTTCCAAGATGGCGGTTCGCATCTTTGTGCCATTCCGGCGGCAAAATCGCGTTTAGTTACTGTTTAGTGCAGCCAAACTTACCAATATTGCGGCCATAAGCTTTTTTGAATTGTTGACATCACTTGGTGTAAATATGGGTGAAATCCTTTCCGTATTTCTATTAAAATAGCGAAAGCTCGGACGAAATCGCCTACTTGAAACGCGAAAAATTGGTTGGAACGTGCCAGACACAACTATACTCGATCAAGCACTGCATACTGATGTATGGGTGTTGATCGAGTAATCGTGTCTGGTACGCTTCAACCGATTATTCGCGATTTCTTACGAGTTTTCGCTATTATGTTAGAAATACGGAAAGGATTTCACCCATATTTACACCTATAGCGATGCTAACAATTCAGGAAAGCTTATGACTGCAAAATTGGCAATAATATCCAAGGGACTATATTTCACGGCTCAAAGACATGTAACCTATTTGCACCATGCCATATATGGGCATTTAGTGCTCATATGGAGTATACCTCGATATTTTCCATACGATCATTTTGATCAATGAAAGTAAAATTAGGTTAATACTTTAGAAGTCTAGTAAACATGTAAGGGCTGTAATAGACGAGTGTGCATCTACAGAGACCTTTTTGAGATGGATGTTGTTCTGTTTTTAGGAAACTGAAATACAGGGTCCCTGTAGAAATTGACCATCATCTTCAGATCTTCAGCTATAATTTTCTGTCATCTTGTGCACATTGGAGTCACAAAGCTCTTTGAAAGATTGAGGGCTTGAACGCTAAGAATAATTGTCATGAACTGACATCTGAGAGTTACCCTGTTTTTTGTGCCCTTTTCTTTTCGTAACAAGAGGAGGGCCAGGGTCTTTATTCTTTATTGATGTGGCAATGAATGATTGATCGCGTATGGCTTTAAACATATTTCCCCGCGTTCTTCTTTCGCAATCTTTTGCAATGATGGCTGAAAGTGTAACAGTATGTCATTTTTCATTGTCGCGTTTCGTGGTGGTGGGTCGCATGCAAAACGAATCAGTCACCGGCCAGAGAGTATGGAAAATTGTTGCGTGTTTTGTCCTCGACAGTTTCCTGGGCAATCCATAATAATTCGTTCGTCATTTTTCTCTTCCATAATAGGCATGTCACAAGAACCGGAATTTGCCGAACCAATCCGAAATGTGACTGTGGCGGCTGGCAGAGAGGCTTCACTAGCCTGCATCGTTAACAACTTGGGCACATACAAGGTACACAACATTACTGCATCCTCTCGTACCTCCCTCGATTTGCGAAGCTTCGGCGATCGTCGTACGCATGTTTACACTATGCACTTTGATTAAGCACAAGAAACGACTTGGGAAGTGCTGTATGGTTGGGTGGACTCCATTTGGTTGTGGAGGTGCTGCATAGCAGCAATTGTTAGGTAATGGAGTCAACATACCACCCACAAAACCTGCTTTGCCACCCACTCCCAAGCAGTTTCAAGTCCTTTCATGTGGTGGATGTGAACAAAAAGTCTGGATTTTTTTAATGAATTGCAAACTGTATAAACGATGCAAAATCTGACTTGGGGGTCAAGCAGCAATGTGTGGGCGGACAAAACTTGTCCGTTAGTCGTTAAGTCGTTACGAATTACTTCTCCCGTCCCCCTGCACCCACATTCCGATGGTGTGGGTGCTCGTGCGTGGGTGGCATGGGACCATGTGATTTGCGTCCATCGTCACGTTGACAGTTGGCCTGTAACACGGTGTCACTTGTGATAGGCTAACGGCCCCATGTGCCCAACCCCCTTGGGTGCGTCTATATAAGCCCATGTAACGTGGTCAAGGTGCCGAATACGTACCGTCGAACTCAGTACTCGTGACCCTGGGTCATGACGGTGTGTTGCGTGTTGTAACCTCATGTAAGTCGCTACATGACGGCCACCATGGAGATGTGTGCCTTGTCGCATACTCGTACGTATCTCGAGCCAGCTTAGGCCGACACACGCTCGGCTAATAAACAGTGCCGATTACCCTAGACGTCTCACTTTTATTTTATTTATGGCTACGGATGAGGAAACCAGTAACGGACCGAGAAGATCCGTTACAGGTGCTTTTCAATGCAACCATCAAATATGAAATCTATGACCATGTTTTCTATAATAGTTTCGGGCCGTAGGTAGGTAAAAAAAAGAGGCTGAAGTAGCAAATCATAACGCAGCATGGGCGTGGCCAATTCACAGAACCAATTCGGCAAATAAGACGGCCACGCCCATGTTGCGTTATGATTCGTTACTTCAGCCTCTTTTTTTTACCTACCTACGGCCCGAAACTATTATAGGACATGTGGGTCCTAATTTTATAAGCAGCTGCATGATAATTCACCGCCAATACATTCTGCATAGTTGAAAAGCATTACACGATGAGATCAAAAACGCAGGTTGCTATATACGTAAAATAGCTCAGAGTATAGTGAAATTTACGAGTCCCCCAGTATTTAAATGCCATACATAACTGTTGAAATGCAGATCCCTACTCATGACGTAGCAGCACTTCTCGCACAGGGTGGTTGATGAGTGGAATGTGTTGTTGTAAGGTAGTTGAGGCTTGTACATTTGAGAGCTTTATGGAAAACGTAGTTAAGTGTTTGGCTTTGGAAGGAAACGTTTATTCTCAAGATGTGACAGGTGCCACCACGATGGGCCATGAGACTATCCTTGCCTCATTATTGCATTGCAATTAGCACTTGGATGGAGATCATCTCTTTAATCTGTAACATCAGTTTTTCAACTGCTTTAATTTCCACAGTGTTTATTCGCAATTCAAATGCTCACCTGCAATTAAGGCGAAAGTCCTCTTTCTGGGAACTAACTAACAGGGTTCAACTTGGGATCACTAATTATTTATGAAGTATATGTACATGCTGCTATCAAATGCATTTGTTTTTAATGCATAAAAGTATACAATACGGGCTGCCCATTTGTTTATAATACAGTACATGCAGCAAGTGCAGAACTTCTTTATGTTTGCAAGGTGAACTTTGTTGCTACCAATGTTAGCAAAGTATATAGCCATATGTTATTCTCACTTTGGGTTTAGCTATTATTCTATGAAGTACGCCATTGCATGTTTCGATACTTTTCCTTCAAATGTAATAACCCGTTTGAGCAGCATCACGTATGCCAGGCTCATTGTTACACTTCCTTAAGTCAGCATACATGCCTAATTAATGGCTCCTCCAAAACATATTATAATAGAACACACTTCCCTTTTGTGTTTAGTGATTGCGGACGTTTATTTACGTAACTAATATAAACCACCACTCCTTATGGCCTCTGGCACATCCTGCTCTGCGCTCTCTCTGGTCCTCACAATTACTCCATAACACTTGCACCTTGTGTAATGAGGAAGAGAGCAAAGTGCCTGGTGCACTTGTATATGCTCTGCCCCCTGCAATGTATGTCAGGATACAACGCTCCTTTATCTGAAAGCGACAATAAAGGTTTTGTATCTTAAAATAAAGGAACGGCGGTTACTTTCCGAATGGCCCTGAGGATTTGCCAAATATACGATTGTATTAATATCTAATAATAACATGTGGAGCACACAGTTACTCACAAATCCTTAGGCTTTACTATTGCACGTTGGCCCACAACCAGTGAAACTAGCCTCTACCTGCCCCCTGCTAGAAAGGGGCCACTACCACCAAGTCGTACACTTTTCAACCATTGTCTGAACTACCTGAACTACCAGCTGGTGGTAGTGGCCCCTTTCTAGCTGGGGGTAGGTAGAGGCTAGTTTCACTGGTTGTAGGCCAACGAGAGAGCTTGTACTAAAGTGCAATGTTATGAGGGTTCCCAGTAATGGGAGATTTAATTTACATCTGTGTTGAAAAATCTGCGGCGCTTCAAGGAACGGATTCGCGGTGAACCGATTTCTATGTTTTAGTTGGTCACAACGTCAGTAACGAATGTCCCCTAATGCATTAACGCCGAGAGCCTTGGGGGATTGAACTACGGCGCTTCAACTAAAAGGCGTGTCACAAAGCGTGTTTTGTGCCAACCATTGCGGCAACGTCAGTAACAAATGTCCCCTAATGCATGAACGCCGACAGCCTTGGGGAATTGAACTGCGGCCCTTCAAATAAAATGCGTGTTTCACAAAGCGCGTTTTATGACAAGAGGGGAGAACGGACAGAGATTTCCTCTTTTAGTCATAAGGACTAGCCTCTACCTATCCCCCTGCTAGAAAGGGGCCACTACCACCAAGTCGTACACTTTTCAACCATTGACAGAACTACCTGAACTACCAGCTGGTGGTAGTGGCCCCTTTCTAGCAGGGGGATAGGTAGAGGCTAGTTTCACTGGTTTTGGGACAACGAGGGAGCTTGCACTAAAGTGCAAGGTTATGAGGGTTCCCAGTAATGGGAGATTTAATTTACATCCATGTTGAAAAACCTATGGTAACAGGGACGTAAATAACGAATTGTTCCTGTTGAAAAACATGTGGGAGCAACTACGTAATTAACGAATTGTCCCTGTTGATCACAAATTGCGGCGCTTCAAGGAAATGATTCACATTGAAGATGCTTTTATGTTTTAGTTTATAAGGAAGAAAGGAAAACAAGTTTGGGGTGGGGGGGAGGGTTCAGCCAAACCGGTTTGTGTGAAAAGCGACGGACAAACGATGTTTCAACTTTTAGTATATAAGGATGTTGTTGCGGAGGTTGGTTCCGGAGGTTGATGAAGGTCAGCGATGGGGCTGAAAGTGAAAGGGTGTTAGTTCGTAATATTACATTGTAATGGAGAATTGTAGTAGGTATACCTGCAGGAGTGTACGGGTTTGTGGATGGGGTTGTTGGTTGACACAATGGACTGGCAAACTTGGACTGCTAAACCTTGTTCAAGAGGTCCATGAATGATCTATTGGAAACTGTACAAAAAGCACACAGATGGTGAATAATACGTACATGAAGGAATTATAATATTGTATGCCATCATCGAACCTGCGTTGAGGTGTTGACTACGTAAATGGGGGTGTTTCGGGGAAGACGGAATTGGTGGCGGCGACGGCACCTTTAGCTAGTTCGTGTTAGGTCCCAAAGCTATAACGATACTGACCGTTTCCACCGGTGTGGGGTTTTTCAGGCAGTTGTGTGTTTGTGAATTATTATTGAAATGCTGCGCGTGAGCGGCAACGGAACAGCAGCGCCAGCGTGTAGGTGTGGAGCGTACTTGATGGAAGTGAATTGTAGTGACGGCGCTGCAGCTAAGGGATGTATGTCCGCATTTGCGTTTTGGGACAGATCTGTGGTTGCGCTTTTAGTATATAAGGATTAATGTGTGTGTGTTTTCAAATATATATTTGTTTTTGTTTTTTGTCAGCAACAATGTCCAATGGACATCAAATATTCTGCTTGAAGTTCAAACAAGTGCTGTGCAATATGAGTTTGACATTTCAGTTGGGAACACCACAAGTGAAGATGAGAGCGATTACCATATCATGATCATGATGACCTCATCAATAACAGCGACAGTGATGCTAGTACTGTCATATGGCCTGGGGGAAATTGCACCCTCTGCAGTAATACATAAGCCGTTGCCATAACAATTTATACCACCTCTACCTGCAGCAGTAGCAGAAGCGGCACAACAACCAACTAACGTTAGGGTTATTTTTTATAAAATTGTTAATTATGTGCATTGAAAATGCATTTTTGCTCATTTGTTTGTTTTGCCAATTTTTTTACATTATTTTGTAATTCTTATTATATTGTATACTTTATTATTTTATGTATAAATAAACCTGATGGTTCTTTTTAATCACTTTCTGTCAAGTGGTACATAAGGTGGGAAAGACCAAATCCACTGGTATTTCCATATGTTAAAAGGCAATGCCAGCGTATTTCCGTGTTATACATAGGGGGTGGAGGGTCAATGAACCAGTTACTTAAATTAGGCTACGTCCACCTTTTCGTGGGTGATCCGTAGGGGGTGGGAGATCGAAATACAACAGTCGTTAGTTATAAATGTGTCATTTGAGCGACCTCCGTAACATGAATACACAAATGGTTCAACTCCCATCAAGAATTTTGTAGTACAACAACCTTTATAGTGGGAATACAAATACACCCAATGATCTAGGTACTCTAGATGGTTAAATTTCAATTACTGTGCGATCAATTATTACTCTACAGTTTGGGAAATTCAGCTTGAATGCAGTTGGCACTGTTGACAGGATAGTATCTCTACTGGGTCAAAATATATGCGTTTCACATTTTTGTACCAGGCGCATGAGAGTTACTGAAAATCTGTTAATCCCAAACTATAATTCCTAATGCTGTATAACTCTGCCCAGTATTCATTTTCATTAAGAAAATTAGGAGCCTGTCAGCCTTTTTAAATTTATCTATGTTTTTATCTGACTGCTGGAGTAATAGCCAGAGATTAACAACTGCTGGAGGCCATGAAACCCACTGCATTCCAAAAATATATTTTTCATATGTAATATTTTTACCACAAAACTTGTCGCTTGTTTGTTTTGTAACATCAACAGTCCTCCTTGGGATTTTGACTGCAATGCCTTCATCATTCCCCATTTGAACTGCTGCAAACTCAAAAAGTTTCATATTGTGTTTCTTTCAAATCAGCTTGGCAGGAAATGTCCATTTTAACTGGAAATTCATAGCACTCCACCTTATCGGGTATTTCTTGTTCGTCATTAGTTGTAAGATGTGACGACTCTGTAAACTGCATTCTTTTTAACGCCCGCTGAAATCTTTCAAGGTTAGCTTCTTTTGCTGACATCCTCTTATAAGTTCCCGGAAATACAGTTGGGTAAGAAGCTGGATTGAGAGGACTCCCAGACTTTGCACCACCAACAAAATGTGTGCTACAAATTCTAGCATATTTTGATGGAATCTAAGGTGTTCCATAATCACTAAGGAAATGCAATTTTTATCATGCATGGCAGTGCCGATGATTACTAAACACTTTTAATAGAAATCGCATTAATGCAGAAGAATGTATGGAGCTTTGTATAAAACCATGCTTGGCACTATGCATACTCCCTTCTTTCAGTCACTATGCTTACTTTTGCCTCTTGACTGCTTAAGATAGAGCAAGACTACTATACTAAAGCCCAGGAGACTGGTCATGAAGTGGGTGTAGCGATTCCTATTTCGGAATCCTGTCGGTAGGCGGCAGCATCTAAAGGTTCCACAATGTGGGTGGGGGTGGTACGGATTTAATTGTGGGCCTGCTCAGCAACGCTACTCCTTTTGTAATATGCAGTTTGTCAATTGAAATAAAATATTGCATGAAGTGTTACAGTGTATGCAGCAAACGTTATTATTGGACAACATATGTTGATTAAAGTTTGTTTAATTGCTAGAACCACAGGGAATCATTCAGTAATATATATAAAAAAAACGTTAATTAACCATATGATATATTGTTTCAATAATTGACAAACTGCATATTACAAAAGGAGTAGCCTCACTGAGCAGGTACACAATTAAATCCGGACCACCCCACCCACATTGTGGAACCTCTAGGTGCTGCCACCTACCGACAGGATTCCGAAATAGGAATCGCCACACCCACTTCATGATCAGTCTCCTAGCCTTTAGTATAGTAGCCTTGGACATACGTGAATCGAGTTAGCGGTATTTTTGTTTATTAACTTGCGGGTCGTTACCTGCTTTGTGGTGTAGGGCGTCTCCGTCGTATATCCGTAATCATAGTCACTAGCGCCACCATCTGTGACCTGCGACGAAATAATATTTTGTATTACCGTCCGTTACATGGCGCTCTGGTGTTGGGTAAATAAAAGAACAAGCGAGGAGCGTTCGAGTTCTCTCTCTGCCACGTCACACTGACCAGTGCATGTGTCCAGTCTTTTCTTCGTCCCCGCTGGAAATTTACGACAAATCGATGTCGTTTCAATGTCGTTAATGGTGGTGATAAACCTCTGCCACTAGTGTAAAATAACATGCTGCGAAAGAGGTGAGCAAGAGATTAATATTTGGATGTATTTTTATCGTTGAGATTTGAGTTTTGGCGAGTATATTGTTGAGATTTGAGTTTTGGCGATGTTTATGGTTGAGCAACTTTATTGCGAACCACAAATTACGCGCAAGAAACTTGCGCATGGTACAAGTTTCGTTATAGAATGCGTGCAAGAAACTTGCGCGAGATATTTCCATGCGCAAATACATTGCGTATCAGCTGTCCTCTATATTTCGCCAAACTCGAATCTCGACGATAAAAGCACATCCAAGAATAAATCTGTTGCTTACCTCTTTCGCAACATGTTATTGTACCTTTGATTTCATACTAGTGGCAGAGGTTTATCACCATCATTAACGACATTGAAACGACATCGATTCATGTATGTCAAATTATTGGCCGAAAATGGGCGGAGCAACAACGTATTTTTCATTAGGATGCCGCTTATCCAATCCCGAGCGTGCAAGAGGACTGACGTCATTTGCGTAGCTTCTCAGTGGTTCCTATAGTAATTCCCAGCTTAACCTTAGAGTAAATAGACGGAGCATGCGCCTCACTGCAGCCAATGGCATTGAGTAATTCTTATGTATCGATCGGTATCGATATAAGAGCTACTATTTTCTTGCCTGAAGCTCCGCCCTTGCTCCGCCTATTTAGTCTAAGGTTAAGCTAGGAATTACTATAGACCACGGTCGTTACTCCTGGTAACACATTATAACTCCTTGGTTTGAAGGTATACACAAGGAATCTGTTTCAAAACTTATTTTAGGAAGAATTTCAGTTTCAAAATCACTGGCGCCTCTCAGACACCACCGCAAGTGCTGAAGTGTTAATGCCATAGAGGCAAATGTTTGTGATTTGTCGGAGTTTAAACTGTTTAGATCTTGCTGAATGAGGTTTGGTTCGGTTTTATTTAAAAACTAACATGCAATAGTACATAAATCCGGTTTGGCAGGAAACATGGCCACCATTTTGTATTGCATTTTGGCTCATTGATCCTTGGCCCCACCCCATCCACCATTTTAAAGCAGGCACATACAACGCTGATTGGAGGAACGATGCTTAGAAATGGCTGCCAGCATCATCTTCCACAATTCACCAATCATTACAATCCAATCATCTTCATTTACTAGTGTGGCAGCTATGAGAAATATTGTAGTGTATGTAATTAATAAACGGGAAAGTAACTTGAATTATTATTGTTCAGCCACCACCATCTGCAGCCAATACTACAGACGAGAATTATTGTCCTGGAATATATTGTGCCAACTTCCGGCTATCTGGAAACTACAAAAGCAACAAGTTCCTAATGAACAGAGGATCACATCCAGTTGAAGAACACGTACAACAACCATCTCCTCCTGTACTCATACTGGCAAGAGCATCGGGAGGAAATTTGCAAATGGGCATGGCTTCAGACGACGTGCCATCAATGCAACAACATCTACCACAACCACAACCGTCACCTATACCACCTCCACCACCTAACCAGAGTATGTCAGACAGAATTGATGAAGCTCCATGTGGTGTTACGACGATCACGTTAAAAGCACGATGCACATAGCTAATTTAAATTAAGTCCTGTGTACGACTATCCAGACAATAAAAACCAAATTAAATGTAACTTGTTTACACAAAACTCTTGAAGGAAATACATAAGGGTGCGTTTATCGTTGATTATGCGGGTGTTTTTGAGCAGGCATTGAATTCCACAAGCGCGCTTTCAAATTCGCATCGAAACTGGGTCAAGCTCAATGCACCCACTTAAGCTTTTATCGTTGAAACGCAGGCTGCAGTCACCCGCTTAAACTATACAATGACGCCTCCATGTTATTTGTTTTGGATTCGCAGGAAAAGCGCAAATTAGAGTGCAAAAAATCGAACCGGACGGATTTTACCAAATAGCTGGCAGCGAAAATACACCCGCAAATCCAATGACCGCCGATTGGATGATCGCATCGGAGGGGGCGTGGCTGGTGGAAAAGCGGGGAGTTAATGCAGGGAGCGCAAAGTTCACCCGCTCAAATAGGGCGACGTAAACGCACCCTAAGAGAAATATGATAAAATATGAATCTACTTCCGGGGAGTCTGATTCTGACACACACACTCAATAGTTTGTTTATTTTTGTGAAGAGCACATGGTCATGTTGATACTAATACGTAAATAGCTAAAATTGCCTGTTGGTTACATAATCATCTATTGCGTAATTTAACCAGTTGAAGTGTTGACTGTTGCATAACTTGTTTAGTCCAAAGGTGGATTTTGGGAGTTATACAAGTTTGCTGCTGGGCTGATTGAGGTGCCACTTCTTGCTCTGCTGTGATCATAACAACAACCCAGGCTCAGCACTCATAACTGCCAGGTACATTGCCTCGCCACCATGTGGCTCTTGTTTGCTGTCTAAAGGCCCTATCGGATGCTCTTCATCCCCTCGGAATTAGTGATGGGCGATACTTGCAATTTCAGTATCGATATTAGTATCGACCAGGCAAGCATTCACTTATGAAATATATCGATATTGTGTAATCAGTACTTGATACTATCGATATCTATCGAGTACATTTTGGCAGTGGATACAAATCGAGTGGTGGGCAAATGGCTCCAACAAAACGTGCCAAAAGTAATGTCTGGCAATATTTTGAGATGACAACAGATACTACTGTGAGGTGCAAGCTGTGTCTACAAAACTATAGGTCATCAGGAAACACAACAAATCTTTGGACAAACATGAAAAGGGTTCACAAGAGTCATCTTGCAGAAGCCCAACCTAGTGTAATTATAAGTTCTTAATTATTTTTTAATGCAAAGGCTATATTTGTTAGTCAAAACTATTATTGTCAAGGTTGCTCAAGATATTCAGTTGACAGATACAGTGGTTGGAAACATAGCTGAACAAGCATCAACAAGTGGAACCCAACCTTGTCCAAGTGTGCCATCACGGAATTTGGTCAGCAAGCAGCTGATGAATCCTCAAGTGATTGAGCGGAATGTAACATCGTCATATCAAAACATTACTGATTCCCTTTTGTTCATGATTGTGAAAGACTGCCTGCCATTAGATATTGTAGCAGGAGAGGGCTTTAATGCATTTGTTAAGGCATTGGCCCCCCGCTATAAGATTCCATCGTGAAGAACAATCACACGTGCATTAGATGAAAAATACTCTCTAGTAAAGGCATCTAAGGCTGCAGAACTACAGACACCCGATTATATCAGCCTCACATGTGACATTTGGACGGATACCCTGAATTGCAAATCCTATTTGGGAGTAACGGCTCATTATGTTATTGGTAACCAGCTAAAGACATCGGTAAAAACAATGATAGTGACATGTTTCATCACAAATTGATTAAATTTGATGTATGTATTGCAAATCATGTGGATATGTAGGTTCTGGCTGTGAAATTCTTCAATTTAACACATACTGCGAAAAATGTCCAAGATGCACTAGAAGACGTATTAAGGGATTGGGATCTTGCAAAAGAACGAATTGTGTGCTGTGTGACTGATGGTGGCACAAACATTGTGAAAGCTACACAAGACATGCTAGGGAAAGCCAGACATTTGCACTGCTAGGCACATATCCCAAACCTAATGGTCACCGAGTCAATTGGTAGTTGCGATCAGCTGCAATATCTAATTGATCAAGTCAAAAGCATTGTCACGTACTTTAAACAAAGCGTCAAAGCGTCATATCAGTTGAGAGCTGAACAAGCCAAGCAAGAAGGATCAGCAGAGCTGAAACTAATTCAAGACGTTGCCACTCGCTGGAATTCCACCTTTCATATGATGGACCGATACGTTAAATTACATAAACATGTTACAGCTGTGTTATCAACTATTACGGGACCAGATATCACCAGCAATAGGAACATCATTGATATATCGGATGTTCTTGTCATCTTAAAACCAATTGAAGCAGCAACAACTGAGATATCTGCAGAACAACAGGTTACCGTGAGTAAGATCATCCCTCTTGTCCATTGTATGAAGACAACGATCATGAAATACATTCCCAAGTCATCGGTTGGGACAACACTAAAAGAAGCCATTCTGAAGAACCTCCAGAAAAGATTTGGCTGTATAGAAGACAATCGGATAATGGCCAAGGCAACCATTTTGGATCCTAGATTCAAGAGAATACATATACACAAACCCACAGCATGCTCAAATGCAATCAGTGATATAACATCAGAATTGCGATCTCTCAGAGGTACTCCAACAACTAATACATGAGTGGTAACTGCAGATAACGATCATGAACTTAGCTTATGGGCCCATCACGACGAACTGGCCAGTACTAGTTGCGATTTCATTGAAGGTATCGTCTCTGGAATGGACTTGTCTCTTCGCCAGTATTTACAACTCCCTCTTAGACCACGGACATCTAATGTCCTAGAGTTCTGGTCAGAAACTGATGCTGTTTATCCCGAGTTATCAAAACTTGCCCAAAAATATCTGTGAGTAGTTGGTACATCAGTTCCTGCCGAAAGGGTTTTTTCAAAGGCAGGAAATATTATTACGGAAAAGAGAAACAGTATTAAACCTGAGAGACTTGAGAAACTGGTAATAATGGGCAGCATTTCTGAAAACGAATGGCAAAGTTTGTTTAATAAGTAAAGTTTTGTTTCACTCTCATTATGTGCATTTATCTTCCTTGCGTGTCGACTTGTTCTGAAAGACATCCATTGTTTTGCCGAAATAACATCCATATCGATATTTTCCAATAAATATCGTGATAATATCGGTTCTGAAAGTATTCGATATTCCAGCATCCATACAGCATCGAATATCGATAATATCGATAGTATCGCCCATCACTACTCGGAATGTGTTCCTGGTTGTGGTGAGTGTCACCTGGTTTGGTTAGGCCTTAAGCCCTTATCTATTAATTAACTTTCCAAAGGTATTACATGGGCTAGATTAATATTGTTGGCTGGCAGTATTCCTGTATCCCTTATTTCCGGGATCACTACAATATCACCATGCAAAATGTGTCAGATGAATGTTAATTTAAGAGAAAAAATCAGCAATATTTTACTTCTTTCGAAAAATGGTGCGTCAAATTCTAATACAATGACAATTTCTAGCTGTCATTGGACCATTGAAATTTTCTAATTAAATTTAACATGCAGGGCGATTCTGAAACACTTGTGTGCAAACTTTAACGGGAGGTTGGGAACAATAAAACGCATCCTCTGGTGTTACATTTTATCACGCTTATATTTGAAAGTACGACGGTTGCCTAGCTCTCAGGCAGTGTTGAATCACCCTATTTAGGACTAGTTACAAACACTTGCTAGTTACTGGCTAAAACAAACTTTTAAAAACAGTGGCAATACTTCATTTGCAAAACTACAGATATCTAATGCACAGCATATACACGTAGCATTACTTTTGTAATATTCACAATTCAAGACTTAACATTCAGACCATTCAGTGTTTTATCACGAACTTTCAATGAAATCGTGTGATATATACTGTATACGATATTTGTAACGCGTTTAGAGATTAAAATTATGGATATAAACTAACACCAAGTATATCACATTATCAGGGCCAATGCGTTATAAATAGGTGACGCTCGTTGCAAAAGTCGCAGACATGTGAAACTTAGTGACTCAAAATATTGTTCATATGATTGGATGAAATCAGAACTTTGCACATTAATCTGTGATGGAATGCATTTGAACTGTGGAATTAAATACGTATGTATTCAGCCAGTCAAGTAGTTTAATTTGCATATATGATTTGGTAACTTGCCGAACAAGTCATTTGGCAATCATTGATTGAAATGAACCTGGCATGTGAACAGTTCTTTTGCTGCACTGCTCTGAACATCGTTGGACCATTTATTTCTGGTATTCAATAGTCTGTATGGGTGAATTTGTGTTAGGGATATGCATATTAATTGTAAGAATAATTTCAGCACAAAATGAGAAGACTGTCGGTTCAACAAAAAAATGATATAA